>BLSH010333321.1:2502597-2526337 GCA_018402905.1 Glandirana rugosa | reverse complement strand
GTGGGCGCGCGCGCGCGCCTCCGGCGGCGCGCGCGCGCTCACAGTATATCTGTATCGCAGCCGCCGTCATATGACGGCGTTTTGCGTTACAGAGCCACTTTGCCGCCGTCAATCTCCGATCGGCGGTCGGCAAGTGGTTAAAGTAAAGTGTGCCTGGAACTGTTTCCTGTTGCCTGGGGTGATTAGGGTAAGCCTGTGGGTGCCTGCGGGCGGGACTGTGCAAAAAGTGTTCCCTTCAGGAAGACAGTGGTTACTAAATTTACTGTTGCTGTCAACAACCACCGGAAAGGTCAGCATATCTGAACAAGTCCTGCTAGCATCAGCATGCCTGCAAGTTTCTATCCTTCACACAAGGGGTTACAGCAGCGTGACCAGAAGCAAGCCTGCTTATCAGGACTATTGGCGCCAGCGCATCTGGAAACGAGGGGGCGGTGCCACACCCTAGAAGGGTCTTAGCACTTCCTGATAGCATCAGACACAAGGAGACAGCAGAAAATGGAGGAAGGTCGCTGTTTAATCCCAGCGCTGACATGTTAGCTGGAGAAACCGGAGCAGGCACCAGTGTCTGGCTGGAGCCCCACGGGGGACTCGCCCTGGGAGTGATCAAGGGAGCTCAGCGGCTGTGCCTAATCTGCCTGGAATGTCATATTCGGAGGTCACTGTGGCCATTGTGATGAACCGCTGGTATCCACACTGCAGGAGCCATGATACTTCACTGTGGACCTGCACACAGGGCTTTGTGGTCCGCAGCCACAGATGCTCCGGTAGGGTGGTGAGGGCCTGATGACACCACCCAAAGGCGGGGTGGAGTTGCAGCCTGGCAACTCCCCCCATGAATGCAGAATAATGGGGCAGGAAGAGACTGTTGTGACCCCTGACCTGGTTGAGGGCCTAGGAGCTGTAAGTACTGCCATGCAGGACCTAGTAGCCCCTGAAATGCCCCTAGATGTCTATTGCCATCTCTGGTCTAGTGGAGTTAGTGTGAGAGAGGAGTGCACCCTCTGGAGAGCTGGACAGGGAGTGCATGGACAGGGTCAGTGACTTGGGTTCCCCCAAACTGCAGGCCGAGTTTGTGTCATTGGAGAGGCTGATGGAATGGTCATCCCTAGGTTTCAGCTCAGATGAAGAGGAGTGGGAGACTGGAGGGTCGAGCATCCAGGGAGCCCAGCCAGAGATAGAGCCAGAACTCATTGTGACCCCCGAACCTACTGCAGGAGCCCCAGTTAACCTACAACAGTGCTTTTTATGCATGCCTTCTACCACCCAGCCCAGGGCACCCACTTATCATCAATGAAAACTGACATTCTCCCTGGGAGAGGGAACCCGAGAGAACTGCCACGGCTGTCCCGGTTCCAGAGGGAGGTGCAGCGGAGGGTAGCCTTGGAGTGGGGCCTGGACTTTCCCTATGTCCCATCCCATACCATGGAGATCATAAAGAGCTCTCGCAGAGAGTCGGAAGATGATTTGGTGTGGGGTTTTCCGCATGTCCTGAAGCCATAAAGAGGGCCAGATAATGAGCTGTGGGTCCAGTTCCTGGATATAAGAAGGGATGGCGGATCGGGAGGTCTATTTACAGAGATGAGTACTAGTTGTTAAAGTGGGTCGGCAGATTCAGTGTTACCCAGTCTCTCGAGAGACAGAAGAAGGGGCTGAAGATGGTTGCCGGACCCTCGGTTTTATGCATGAGGAGGACCGTGAGGGTCAAGAGCTTGCATGAAACCCAACCACCAGGACTGCTGGAGAGTGCAGCGGGTTGTTTTTCTTATTTTTTCCTGACTTTGCAAGAACAAGCCAGCCTGCCACCCTGCACCCAATGGAGGAACTGTTCTGTTGAAGGACGCTGGGGTGAGGCTAATTCTTACATCACTTAACCTTTTGAAGGGCCTGTTGTTCGAGGAGGAGCCCCTCCCATCAGGAACTTTGAAGAAGGACTGCTGATTTATTATGTGTTTCCTTCCTTTTACTGTATTTGTCAGCAGGTTCCAACCTCCTACTGACAGACCAGACAGGAAAAGGTGTTATGGTGTGTGTTCATGTTTTACTCTGCTGGCAGGTCCATAATCCCCACCCAGAAGAATATGTGTGCAGTGTTTAGTTAGAATGTAGTTTAGGTTGTTGTTATGTCTTCTCTTAGGATCCTCAGGATGGGACGGTCTCCATCCTCTTCCGGCGAGAGTCAGGACCTTCTGTACAAATTTATGAGCGGAGTACTTTTCTCTCGGGAGAAGTGTTCTGATAGGAAATGTATATTGATTGTGTATATTGCTAGTTGCAGGGACCTGTAACTAGAAATGTTTAGTCATACTATACAGTTGTAAATAATTTATGGAGATATGTCTATTTTTGTATACTTAAATGTTTTGTACAGTCCCCATCCAAGTTTATTCCCTTTTCCCCTCCCTTTTATTTGTTCTGGGATGCCCTTGCTCCTGGGCTCAGGAGTCATTTTTTTTCTAAATTCTCTCAGCTGGGGACCAGCTGAGGTTTGGTGGGGGTGAGTGTAGCGCCCTCTACCATAGGTAGGTACTTAGAGACAGATTTTTGTGTTAGGTGAGGTAAATTTAGTCAGGCCTGACTGGAAGATTGTTTTTATTCTGGGTCAGGGAGTGGCCTAGGGAGTGACTGGTGACTGCAGGTAGTGACACCACTTGGAAACCCCTCCTTTCTGGATCAGAAAGTTGTGGAAGAAAGGGTTATGTTAAGGAGCTCTGACCAGTCCCCAACTTGGATTGACAGGCCACCTTAAATACCTGGGGTCGGCCCAGTCTGGGAGGAGAGTTCGAGTGGAAGAGATGGAGATGTAGCAGTGTGGAGGCTGTCAGGACCTGGGGGAGCCCCTAGTCTGGGGGGGGGTAGACCTCGGCCTGGGAGAGCTCGGGTGCATCCAGAAGAAGAGAGTGTTATCCTGGTGGAGAGGCACAGAGAGAGAGCAGAGGAGGACAGCAAGAAAGAGCACTAAGTGAGAGATTTCCGAGAGGAACTACAAGTAGCAGGTGTTGGTGACTGACACACCCTGGGAAGCTGGAGAAGAGGCATGCAGAGCAGATTGGGGTGAGATACAGTCTGGGAAGGATGCAGAAGCCAGTTTGGGATTGTGGTGTCACCGTGGCAGTGAAGAAGGCCGTTGCAGCTGGAGGGGCTGGCAGGGCCTGGAAGAAGATGGGCTGGGAGCAGTAGTCCATCAGGCTAGCTAGCACACTATGTACTTTGCTACACTTTGGGGGCCTGCGGTCCCTGCCTGTAATGGGCAGTCTGGAGGCCGTACTAAAATAACAGCAGGCCTCACCATGTGCTAGCTAGGCCAGAAACCAAGTTTTGTGCAGGAGAGTGGAACACGAGTCATTGAGAACCAAGTCTGTGCAGGAGAGTGGAACAGGAGTTGTAAAGAAGCAAGTGTGTGCTGGAGGAAGAGAAGGAGTGTATATACAGGATGTGTATATAGATGGTCCTATTCATTTTGGAATCAATCCACTGGGCATCCCATAACTATTCCAATCCCCATCCAAGTTCAATCCCCTAATAAAAAAATAAACAAAACAAAGTACCAGCCTGTTTAGTGACTTCGGAAGAAAGGAAAAGTGTGATTGAGGGCAGTGTGAAGGGTGGAACCACTACATCCAGCAACCCCCAAGGGGGCAATGGCTACACCTGGGAAAGTGGGCACTCATGTTCATTGTTTTTCTTAAGGAATAATGAACACAAAAAACAAGTGAAAACATGCATACAGAGCCTTAACTGATACCCTAGGGCCATTTGACACCTGTTTGTATAATGTGCTCTTGCACTGCTGTTTAAAGGAAACCCACTTCAAGGAAAAATAAAATGGCGCTGATTTTTTTCTGTTTGATCTGCTTGCTGTTAACAAATGGAGACCCAAGTCTTTAGCAAACTTTTTACAATCTTTCCATATTTTCTAGATTTCGTCAGTTCTCCTTTTAAGCAATCAGAAATCTCTTTTGATTGAACAATATTGCGCTTCAAAAGAATTCTTATATAAAAATGAATGCTCTTTCATACAACAGCATAGTTCAAACCCACATTTGAAATTACTGAATACCTAATGCCAATAAGCTTGTTTTCATGATGTCTTTATAGAAGACGTTCACATTTTTTTTTCATCCATGACCTTGACTGCTTTAATTATATGCTGTAAAAAAGATATGGCAATAGCAAATGCTGTGTGCATTATTTTGTTAACCACTTCTTTCCTAGCAATGTAAACTCCCATAGATTTTGTCAGGCATGGAGGTGTAATTTTTGTACTAAATTCACTTGGAAGCATCTTTAATTGAGGTTTAATTTTTTGTAGACGATCCTTAAATGTGTATTTTTATAGGTTTATAACAAATAAAGAGTGAAAAAGTAGGTTTGTTAAAAGAGAAGTAAAGGATTTCTTGTTTTTTGCAGTTTTATACTTACCTCGGTGGATGCAGTATCAGTCCAATGCAGTATCTGTCCACCAACACCTCTACACTGAGAACCGAGTGATCGAACCCCGCCGATCGCTTGGTTTTCAGAGCTCCGTGAGCAGAGAGCTGCAGACTGGCGGGGACAGCCGGCTCAGTCTCTCAGTGGCTCGTTGAGAGGCTGAGACGGGTATCAGTCCAGGCACCTGGTGGATCCAGACTCCATGGTCGTGATGATGCGGACCCTGGACTAATATTGGTGACGTCAGCAGAGAACGGACTTCAGTCTACTCTCTGCTGAAAACGGGTCAAGGGGGTGCAAAACGGATTACACTCCTGTGATCCATAGGAGAAGCCCAGCCAAACGAGCTTCGGCTATACTTCTCATTTAAGCCTCATGCACACTGGACATTTTTAACTGCTGTTAAGGGCATCTGGCATTTTTTTTTGTCTTTAAACACCCCTACATATTATAAAAATCAATCTTAATTAGAACAACCTCCTTATGCCAAACATAAAATACAAATATGGGTTAAATGAATACTGCGCTACCTGATTAAATAACTGGAGCGGCTGGCACGACAACAAACAAAGTTGGAAGTGAATGAAGAACAGGGAGTGCAGCGCTGTATAAAAGAAACTGGCATCTGACCCCACCCCTAAATACAATCGCGAACTTACTGCCCTCATTAATAAGGGCTTTCAGGAAGGTATTCTGGACAAAAAAGAGAAATTATATCTTGTCCCACTAGCACCAGGTATTATACTACCTCCCAAAGATACATAGAGATGCCAACAATCCACCGGGCCGCCCAATAATCAGCAGAATCAATTCCATTACCTCTAGGATTGGTTGCTATATCGACCACTACTTACAACCCAGAGTACGGACGATGCCCTCCTTCCTTAAGGATACCAAAGATACAATCTGGTTATTACAATCCATCTCTGTACAAGAAGGTGATTTCCTTGCTACAGCAGATGTAGCCTCACTATACACCTGCATTCCACATCAGCTTGGCATTGAAGCGGTAGAATACTTCCTATCGCAAGACTCTTCGATTCCCCCTCAACAGAGACAGTTCATCCTGGACCTGGTAGTTTTCGCCACCAGCCATAACTACTTCTGGTTTGGTGACACATTCTGTTCCCAAGAACAAGGTGCAGCTATGGGAGCTAAATTTGCTCCAAGCCTGGCCAATTTGTTTATGGCTAAATGGGAGGAGGATGCCATCTATGCCCACAGGAGACCAGAACTGGTCCTCTGGGCCTGCTATATAGATGATATCCTCCTCCTATGGAGGGGTTCCGCTGAATCCTTGGAAGCATTCTTCCTAGAGCTTAATTCCAACACCAGAGGTATCTCACTGACTTTGGAGTATAGCCAAAACCATATACACTTTTTAGACTTGGATATAGAGGCACGACACAACCAAATCCAAACTAAAAGCTTCTTCAAAGCCACAGACCGCAACGGTTTTATCTCTACTGACAGTTGTCACCATCGCCACTGACTAAAAGGAGTCCCAAAAAGCCAATTCCTTCGCCTACGTCGGAATTGTACCAATACAGAAGACTACCTGAGCCAAGCCCAAGTCCTCAAGGAAAGATTTATTGAGAAGGGTTACAATGAGCCCTCATTAGATCTGGAAATTCACAATTCACTTCAAACCGATCGCTCTTTATTACTCCAGGAGAAACCTAAAATGACAACCATTGACCCTAAATGGTCCCTCTATACTACTTATTCCATTCAACATAGACAACTCAACAATATTATGAAGAAACTTTGGGCCATTCTTAAGAATGATAGAGTACTGGGCCCCCAACTTCCAGAGATACCCCGGGTCACCTTCAGAGGCGCTCTGTCCTTGAGGAATAAATTAGCACCTAATGTGATCGATCCACCGAAACGGGTATCCTTTTTTCACAACTTGACTGGATATTATAAATGTCAAAAATGCAGGGTCTGTCACCTTAATGCAATAAAGAACAGGAAAATCCTTGAATTCTACTCTACAACAACAGGACGGACCTATACTCTCAAACATTTCTGTACTTGTGAAACTACCAATGTTGTCTACCTCCTCATATGCCCATGCAAGAAACAATATGTGGGGAGGACTGTTCGATCCTTTTCCACTAGGGTCAATGAACACATCACCAACATTTACAAAGGGAAGACTAATCACAGCGTCCCAAAACATTATCTCAAATTTCATAACAGAGACCCTAAGGACACCATTTTTCAGGTCATCGATAGATACTTGCCTCCCTGGAGGGGAGGAGCCACGAAAAGAGGAGTATCACAATTAGAAACTTTTTGGATACATCAGCTCCGGTGTTATCATCCCCATGGCCTCAATATTAAATGGGATATTAATTCCTTTATCAATAAATCATAACCTTCACTGTGTTGGATACACTCATTTACTTTCCCCATGTTATGTCATCACATCACTCTCTTCATATATTATTTTGATTTGCTAGTGTATCTAGAATATTTATTATATGTATAAATCATGTACTGTGTATCCAACTGTTTTAGCATTTAATCCATTATTTTGATTTACTTGTTTTTCACGTGGGTATCTACTAAGAAATTAATTTTCTGGACTCCAACATGGCGCCTTAATAGGAGACTATTTTGGCATACTATTGTCACTTTTATTACCCTTTATTAATTCGGGTCCTTTTTTCCATACCTTTGGTCATATATATTTAATACATTTTTGCTCTTTATTTGTTGCCCCCTTTTTCTGTTTATATACTCTCGTTTAGAATGTGTGTAAAATACCGCGCTAATGTAAAAATAACAAAATGCTGCAATTCAATTAGGTACCACCTAGACACAAACATATAATATAAAGAATCGCGCAAAAAACTAAAAGTAATAAAATCTCAGGGAGTAAGCACATAACATTGAATACAGGTGTATTAACATAAACTTGTTGGAACAAAGTCCAGATAAACAGTCCATATAGATTTCCAGGAAAACGATGTCAAATGAAGCTTCCTCCACCAAGTGAAAAGGGGTAGATAGATGAAGTGACACCAATCATATAAATCAGGTACTCTTACCAGAACACCATTGTTTACCTATCTCTAGGCAAACAGACAGCACCTGTAGAATAGCCTCTGCGAGCTTTAAGGATCCAATTCCCCTCCGGCTGACAGTCAAACGTACTGTGTGGGCGTAATATACTGGCATCCAGCCTTTGCCAGATATTGTCTCCAAATTCCCCCGGGTTGTTAACTCGGTACTGCCCTCTGACCACCGCCGCCCTCCGCTGTTTCCTCTCTCCACCTCTCGTCTATACTCTCGTTTGACCACTGTTAACATTATACCCCTGTGTTTTGACTACATTCTTCTTTCAGTTCCTAAGTATCTGCATAACCCGCCCCCTGAGGAGGGCCATATCTCTCTCTTCCATAGAAGAGGTCCGCGCTGTCTGTTTAGATACAAAGCGTGTCATTTCCTCTTTACCTTGCGGTGAACTTCCGGGTTGACGTCTGGCGTCACTTCCCGTCACCGCGATACACGCTTTCCACCAATGGCAATGCGGCCTGCACCCAGCAACATAGGTCCGTTGGCTCGGCACCGACACGCCCCCTGACATACATAACAGTATACATTTTATTTTATAGCTTTTTGGCGCGGTTTTTAAGGTAGCACATGGCAGGTGCTGGCAACCAGCCCTGTGCCATGTAAGTTTTAGAACCCCCCATTCACCTTCCTCTGCTCTATTTATTCACACTCTCCCCTCCCCAAGGAGAGGGTAATGCATATGCCACCAGCGCCATTTTGGACTCTGGAAAGAGACCCTCCACCATTTTGAGAGATGGGAGGTCCCTTTCTCTTATGAAATATCTATATATACCAGCAGTGATCTCGGGGGGGGCACCCCTTAGGACATTTTATCAAACGAAACGCGTTGGATCCTGTTCCCCGACTCACTGCAACTTTGGATTTTAGTGATGAGCTCATCTATATTTTTAACCCTGTAAGTGTTTTTAATCCACATTTAATACATTTCTTGTGATATACTGAATTACGCTATGGAGTTTCTTCTTGCTCTTATCTCAACACAAATCCTTTCCGAGTGACACCACCTGTCTACCAAGAGGCACAACACTCCTCTAAGCGAGCTTCAAGGGTTCTTTGGACCGGGAAGGGAGCCATCTGTGACCAGATCATACCCCAAGGAATTAAAACACCTCTGCTTTCATACCACCAGCTTCCGGTAAGCATATTCACTTACAGTGGGGATTGTCACTTTTGAGCATCTATTCAAGCACTTTTGCACTGCGACTTATTCTCCATTTCTCCTGGACCTTCTGGATTGACATCACTTTTGCTGGTACCTTACCAGCCTCTGGTAAGTACAATCACTCACCATTGTGGATTGCCACCATATCAAGCACCTTATTGTCAAGGCACCTGTCACTTTAATTAAGAACTGGTCCAGGACATCACATTGTATCATCATAAACATTCCTCTACAATTGATATGGGGTTTTAACATACTTGCACATGAAGTCTAAGTGGACTTCCATTTACTGTCATTATCACTGTTCATATTATATTGCTTTAACATCCACTCCCCACCAGACTTAAGTCCTAAGTACTCCTTGACAGAATAATCTGCTTATGGTCCCATCCTAAGACCATCTTTTATACAGCGCTGCACTCTCTGTTCTTCATAAAATACAAATACGCAGGTTGCTGTTAACACCGCAAAGCGTTTTCACCTCACTCTAAATATTTAACTAAAATCCAAAATGAGTGCAGCGCAACTCAGATATAACAATCCCACATCAATAAAGTGTAATAGTGTAAAAGGTGCCAAAGTATTATGCCACATTGTACATTCACTGTGCCAATTAATCCAATCAATATTTACATACAATTAAAGTGCAAAGTGTCCATATATCTCAAATGTATTTCTTAATCACACACAGTCCATAAGTTAAAATATTCTGCCACTGTGCAGGAAAAGATTCACAAGGTACCCATGCTATCCTCCACCCGTACACACTCGCCACTCACATCACGTTTTGACCCCTGTATTGAGTCATAACAAGCTGTCCCCCCTAAGAGATCTGACCGGATCTGTTTAATGTGCTATCCTTCCGTTTTTATTGGTCAGCTCCCAGAATCACGAATGCACACAGAGGATGATGATATGTACAATAGGGACAGAACACACAACATCTAGTGTTCTCCATTTGATATAAATTTTATTCTTAGTATTAAACATATATGCACTCACATGGATGGCACTTAAGCAGTGCTAGCTGGAATACACTTGTATCGGTTCTACCTCTGTGGAGCAAGATGGCCGCGAGATGACAGCAGAATACAGGCTCCACCCCCATGCATGTTACGTCCTGGGTGTGGACTTCCTCAGTAAGGGTGGACTCTACGGAATCTTTTCCTGTGCAGTGGTAGAATATTATAACGTATGGACTGTGTGTGATTAAGAAATAAGTTTGAGATATATGGACACTATGTAAATATTGATTGGATTAATTAGCATAGTGAATGTTCACTGTGGCAGAATACTTTGGTAACTTTTGAACTATTGCACTATTGATGCAGGATTTTTATATCTGAGTTGCGCTGCACTAATTTGGGATTTTAGTACCCCTACATGTTAGCCTATGTGTCCATGTACACATAGGCATTTAAAGGCAGGGGTGTTTAGAAGCCGAAAAAAACCCACTGCCAGAATGTCCAAGCGCAGTAGTGTTTCAGTAAAAAAAACACTTGCCGAGTGTAAGCACGTGTTATAGCACTTGAGCGTTAATTAATTGCAATGGCCAGAATAAAATATTTTTCTGGCCAATGAAATTAATTAACGCCCAAGCGATTGACGTGCCTAAACACATTTACAAGCGTTCACAAGTGTTTTTGGCATAATGCTGCTGCCAGGAGGAAAGGTGTCTAGGAGAGATGGCCAAATGTCCAGTGAGCATGAGACCTTAGGAGTTGTATGGAGGGTTAAAGAATAAAGAAAGATAGTGTTATGATTACAGGGAAGGTTAATGTTGAGGTTATAGGAAGGGTAACCCTGTGAGGAGGACCTTACGGAAGAGAATCCCTCAACACTGATGCCAATCTCCTAGTGCTGGAAACCAATATAAATCATATATAGTATTTAATATTATTACACATTTTTAATAACGCACCATAATGCAGGTGACAGATGTGAACTGGGCTTAGGAAGGGTTTGGCATCTTGTGGTAGATTTACTAAAACTGGTGCGCACAGAATCTGGTGCAGCTGTGCATAGTAACCAATCAGCTTCTAGGTTTTATTGTTAAAGCTTAATTGAACAAGCTGAAGTTGGAAGCTGATTGGTTACTATGCACAGCTGCACGAGATTCTGTGTGAAACAGTATTAGTAAATTTCCCCCTTGGGACATATTACAATAAAACATGTTGGAGTACTGGAACAAAATATACTAGTCTTCTATGGTAGGAAGTAGCAGATTAAAGCTAACAGAGACAGAATACCAAGACAACAAGCATTTAACTGGTCAGGTCCCTCAGTCTCCTATTGAAGTACTTTTTATGCCATCACCCGCCCCCCTAACACTATGGCCTATTTAACCATATGTACATATTGCAAAATCTGACAAGAATCAAGCTGTTTTTCCCAATGGCACATATACTTTATGGTCCGCCATAGAGAGTGCTGACTTATCCCCAAAAGCTGAACAACAAAATACTCATGATAAAACCTGATATTCGAGAAAAAAAAATGCTTGAAAAAAATGTACAAAAACTAAAAAAGAAAAATATGAAGAGAGAGGCACTTGAAGGTAGAGGCTAAAGTTAGAGAGGTACTAGAGGACAGAACATTGACTAAGACATGCTATCTTGCTCTTACTTTTATATCTGAATTTTTGTAGAAAATTGCCAGAACATCACAGATCCACAAAAGGAGGATGACCTCTCATGGAAATAAAAAAAGCTGTACTTTCAAGTGAAAAGAAAGAGGTCTCAGGCACGGAATGGGTTAAATAAAGATCCACATTATCCACCTAGAAGGTGCTTGTGAATAGGTCCTTCAGGGACCCCCTCCCATACATCACCACCCTTATAAAGGAGAACAGCTTTCTCTCCTCACACAGAACACAAAAGGATCTATAACAAAGACAGAGGAGCAGCTATTGTTTCATTCAACCATCCCTCATCATCCTACCTCTCCAGAACAAATTAACCCTTCTCACCCCAAAGCTTTGTACATGCCGCTCATCACAATGCACACAGAGATTTCCCTTCGAACAGGCAAGATCAGAAGAGAGGCCAGGGCACCAGGGAGAAGGCTTTCAGATTATCTGTGTGCTAGGTTATGATAGGGGCTGAGCCTTTTTCTCATGTGTTATCCTTTGACAGGAGTACCGCTTGTAGGACAGCTGTGACATGATGTTCTTCGGTGGGCACATCAGATAAAAGTAAAGGAACACAGGTTTTTTGAATGTTATTGTGTTTCTGCTTACAGCAGAGCTTGCAATCTAAATGAGATTTAAAACGAAAAGTGGCAACTTGACTTTTATATGGTTTATTTTTTGTTTGAATTTAAATATCACATTTCTGCAGTAGGAGTCTATCTAGTATATGTCATGCAATGCTATAAATGATTGTCCTTGATCTTCTTACCTTCACGTTTTTGAATTCATTTTAATTTAGAAATGTATCCATCATTTAAAGTTTGTGTATTACCCAAGCTTTTTTAGTTTTGGATATAGTAGTTAGGGTTTAAAAGCCTTGTTAGTTTATTAGTTGTTGCATGTATCCTGTTGGGGAGATTTTGCTTTACTTGGTCACTGACAGTCACAACAGGAAGTAAGAACAAATTTATTTCTTAAATAGTTGGCACCAAAACAGGTGTCCCCATTAAAAGATACCCCCTTTTCTGTTTCCGGGACAGCTCTCAAAATTTGGGATTTTTTTCATTTTTAGTCTTTGAGACAATGGCCACCCAGAAAAATTCTGTACTCCCTCTACAAAAACTGTCTGCCTGGTTGGCAATGCTTTCTGTGTCACTGACCTGGAACAAGTATGCAAATTTTTGAACTGCAAAAACTTGGAACTCTTGATCTAGATTCTTGTTCTTGGTCAAATCCCCACCAACTACTGAAAGCAATAGATTAACATGACAACTGACACCTAGCATTTTAGAGAGCATGTGAAAGCCAGATGCTCTCAGTACGTTTTTTAAAAAGTGTATGATAAACTTCAAAATTATTGCTATTGCTTTTTTATTTTAATAAATCAGAAAAGGACAATATAGCAGGATATTGGACCAATAATCCCAGAGTTCAACTTCAAAAATAATATTGAGGTTTTGATATTGTTAATTCTGCGTAATGAATGTTCCAGTAAACAAAAAGTATGGTAGTTAAGTTCAGTTGGGTGGACACTGATCAGCATAAAAGAACACCTAATCTGAAGGGTTCAGGAGACCTGAGAGACAAATGGGTGACCTGCTGTCCATTGGAAAGGCACACTTGGAACAGGAGGAGCACATGGCTTGCTGGAGTCTTATCCCAGAAAGAGATAAGAAGTACTCTAAATAAACTTTGAATAGTGCTGATCATATATATTATTCAAATACATCACTAATAAATTTTTTCTCAGCTGTGCATGTAAAATGACCCACATCCAGAAAATTAGATGTTTGACATATTTTCTGGGCAGCCTGTTGCTTTGTGTTATCTGCCATAGTAGGACATAATGTCATTTGAAATGTTTCCTCTATGAAACAAATGATTTTTTCATAAACCAGTTTTTGAAAATGATGTAATATTTACAGTGGTCTTCCACTTTCATTGATCTCATGTCAAATGGGGATGGCCAACTGTGTTTCCTGCAGATAGTCAAGCAGTAGATTTGTGAAAGCACAGAGCCAGATTCTCGGAATCAGAATAAACAAGGCATTGGAACTGTTTGTTCTGTCCAATCTCCCAGAGCAATTGACAAATATTAATGACCTATATTTTCAGTGCAGCATAGCAACATCCACCATTCGAGAAAACAGGACCACATGCAGCTGGACAGATATACACTGAAACTATTGAGGTGCAGGAGGCCATTGTGGCATATTTTGCATTTTATGGATACTGTTTTCTGGGCTGAACTTATAATATCTTAACAATACTGTTTAGTGTATTTTTCAGTTTCATAGTGCTGGGAAAATAGTTAAACTTATTTTTACAGATACTAGCAAAAGTGTGCTCATCCCAAAATTGGAAAGTTAGTAGATATTTACTATGTTCTTCCAAATGTGTACAATGTAAGAAAGAAAACAAAACCATTTTGGGTGTGTACACAAGTTGGGAGAGGGATGAGCTGTAAAAAAGGTTAAAGAAGTCTGAGAATGGAAAAATGTAAGCATTCATATTCACCGCCATGCTGCAGCATTAGTGTGATGCAGCTGTCCCCCAATGACTGTAAGCCAAAGAACTGAGCAATCATATGAACACTGATTACTCAGTTCTTGGTCCACCCTGAGCAGAGAGCAGTCACTGTCAGTCATCGCTCTGTGCTCTGCCTCTCCAGCACTCACTGGAGCGCTGGTCCATGGGGGGGGGCAGGATTGGCTAGCACGGGCTTTCAGTGGCACAGGGGATCATTGTTGGTATCTTTCCAGAGCCTGGAGCAGATGTTTGACGTCAGAGCTGACAGTAGGCTTTAGTGACTCTGGGTCACAGGAGAACAAAAATAAGAGCACTCATGTGACCTACAAGAGAAGTATGACCAAAAAAGCTTTGGCCATACATCTCTCTTCTAAAATAATAAAACTGTGCTTGGTGCATGTATTATACACAAAAAAAGCATACATTATAATTTCAAATATTTGTATACAGTAGCACTCAACACTCAAAAACACATTCATATATAAATGTCAAAAAGAAGAATTAAAAAATATGCTGTGCTGTGCCTTTAAATCCCAATCTACCGTGTACGTCCATGTTTTTTTTTCATCTTATGTTGAAATATAGCACATTGAATCTACACCTTGATTTGCTACAAATATATGCTACCTTCATGATTCAGTCCCACTAAATTGTTCACTGTATATATTGCATATACCTGTATTTCCTTAGGTGCTGAATATTTAGAGAACGGTCATAACAAAATGATTGCTTTGTTACATTAACAACTACAGCAAATGTAATAAAATAATACAAAGAAACTTGGGGGTCAGTTCACTAACGTTTACCACATGCGATAACACGGTCACAGGACTCATTTTCATAAATTATCGAATGCGGTAAATACAGTCCAATTCACAAAAAAAAATAACGACTATGCGGTATTTACACAAAATGAAAAATGTGCTAGTAACTATTGTCCAAAAACCATGTGTGAGCTCTTAAGCCAAATTCACAAATGGAACATAGAGTAAAAAAATAGGCAATATTTATCACCCGGGTTATCACCAGGGTTTTATCTGGCAGTATCACATGTGGAATTTGTCAGAAATAGTGTGGGGGTCCCCCCCAATAGCTGGTTGCTAAGGAGTGGCCCTTAAGAACGGATGACTCATCAGCTATCATAGCTGAATGTAATTAAAAAAAACATGCCGGCAATTAAAAATAATGAAAAAAAAAAACAGTGTGGGGTCCCCCTCTCTTTGAGAAACCCCACGCCAGAATTTAAAGAAAAAAATGGCCAGGGGTACCCCCAAAATCCATACCAGACCCTTATCTGTGCACTGGTGTATGCTGGGTTGATGACGTCACAAGGAGGCGGTGCCACCAGATGATGCCACCGGGTGGCCCCGCCTCTTACCTATTTAGGAACTGTCAAACGGCAGAGCAGGCAGACCGTGAGAGCGTTCCTGCTAAACAGTGTTTTTTTTATTCCTTTTGGTCAGATCCGGAGGTGGTGGCAGCAGTGTGATCGGCAATGGATCTACATGGGGGGGGGGGGCAGTTTTTTTATTTTTTATAAAGGAACGGTCAAAAATATTTGTACAGTCTTTATTCACTTTTACACTTTTCTGGTGAATGGATACTATTCTCATTCACATAGGGGGGTGGGATCTGGGGGCCCCCTTGTTAGAGGGGGCTTCCAGATTCCGATAAGCCCCCCACCCGCAGACTCCCACAACCACAGCCCAGGATTGTGGGGAAGAGGCTCTTGTCCACATCATCATGGGGACAAGGTGCTTTGAGGGGGCCAAAGCCATATGCCATATTTGGGCATGTGGCCTGATATGGTTCAGGAGGGGGCGCTTGCTCACCTCTCCTGACCTGCCAGGCTGCATGATCGGAAAAGGGTCTGGTATGGATTTTGGGGGGAGGACCTCACGCCATTTTTTAACAAAAATGTCGGCTTCCCAGTCTGCTCCTTAGCAACCAGCTCAATGTGATAAATTACTACATGAAAAATCACTCAATCAATCAAACACCACATATGCTATTTAACGCAAAATTCTTAGTGAATTGCACTTTCAAAACTGATCTACCGCAAGTGCTACTTTACTGCATTTTATTTGCCATTAACTCTTAGTGAATTGACCCCACAGGCTGGCATTACAGTAATACAGTGCTAAGAACAAGTATGGAATGTAAATTACAAACAACTACTGTACAGTAATATAGTAACCAAAAAGTTTTCAGATTACTTCAGTTAGCTGAATTAAGAAGAAATTTCTGATTTGTCACAATGGGATACCATTTTTTGTTCATCATTATTATTTTTTTTTTTTTTTTGCACTGCCATAAAGTGGAATTCCTGCCTAATCATAGTTATTCCTAAAAATGTCCCCTTCCTCCTCTTACTACCTATGTTGTCAACCCTATGAAAAAAAAAGAGCTGTATACTTATCTTTTTCAGCTGTTTCTGGGTGTGTTAGTGGCTGGCTGCAGGAGATAGGAGGGAGCGCCAACAACGGCTGGGTTATGGGATCCTACGAATGATGTCACTGCTCCCGAAATTCCCTAAGATCACGTGACTGGACTGGAGCTGGCTGATACAGATCCTTTTTACATAGGGTAGGTAGCATAGGTAGAAGGAGGGGGAAGGGACATTATTAAGAACATTATTAAGAACAGTTATGGTTAGGCAGGAATTCCATTTTAATGGATAAATCAGTGAAATGTATGAAAAACGCCAGCGAGAAACCCTGTGTTGACTTTTGGTGACTTTGGACAAATCACTGTTTCATCTCTTTATGTACCAGGCACTGAATATAGATTGCAAGCTTGGCCAGACAGGAAAACAGCACCTGATAAATTCTGTGTACTCACTAATGCGTAAGATTCTATGTGCCGTATAAAATCTATAAATACATAATTCATATTCACAATGGGGAGTATAGATCAGCTCAACTACTAAAAAACACAAAATATGAATGTTTGAGAAGAGGCAGAATACAAAAAATGAAAAAAGATAGTAAAATAAATGACAGAGCATGCAGGGGAAAAGAAAAAGGAGACAATCAACATGTAACTCCACTTAGAGGGGACAGATGTAGTGTAGTGCTATAAGGCAGGATGGAAGGAAGATGCATGTAGACACATCAGAGGACTGAAATTAAAGATGTGTGCAGTGGGGGCATCTGAGGAGTAAGGGATAGCACAGGCATGTACAAGAGGAAACAAGAGGTGGTCTCTGCAAAACCCCTGATAATGGCATGTTATGTTAAGGTATGCAGCATTAGGAAATAATGCCTGACAGTAAAGAAGAAGGAAGGTAACTGCAACTGTAAGGGCCGGTTCACACTTGAGCGGCGCGACTTGCTGGGCCCGTTCACATCTAGGCGACTTGTCAGGCGACAAGTCGCCTCAATGCTGTGCAATGGAACCGTTCTAATAGGAGCGAATCGATTAGCTCCGACTAAGAAAAATAGTTCCTGCACTATTTTCGGGGCGCTGACTTCTATGATAGAAGTCTCCTTACAAGCCGCATTGAGATCGCCTCGAGCGGGGCGACTTGCTTCGCCCTGGCAAGTCTCACTGCTCAAGTGTGAACCGGCCCTAAGAAAAGAGTGAAGTATATATACAGTATCTCACAAAAGTGAGTACACCCCTCACATTTTTGTAAATATGTTATTCTATCTTTTCATGTGACATCACTGAAGAAATTACACTTTGCTACAATGTAAAGTAGTGAGTGTACAGCTTGTATAACAGTGTAAATTTGCTGTCCCCTCAAAATAACTCAAGTCACAGCCATTAATGTCTAAACCGCTGGCAACAAAAGTGAGTACACCCCCAAGTGAAAATGTCCAAACTGGGCCCAAAGAGTCAATATTTTGTGTGGCCACCATTATTTTCCAGCACTACCTTAACCCTCTTGGGCATGGAGTTCACCAGAGCTTCACAGGTTGCCACTGGAGTCCTCTTCATCTCCTCCATGACGACATCACAGAGCTGGTGGATGTTAGAGACCTTGCGCTCCTCCACCCTCTGTTTGAGGATGCCCCACAGATGCTCAATAAGGTTTAGGTCTGGAGATATGCTTGGCCAGTCCATCACCTTTACCCTCAGCTTCTTTAGCAAAGTAGTGGTTATCTTGGAGGTATGTTTGGGGTTGTTATCATGTTGGAATACTGCCCTGTGGCCCCGTCTCCAAAGGTAGGGGATCATGCTCTGCTTCAGTATGTCACAGTACATGTTGGCATTCATGATTCCCTCAATGAACTGTAGCTCCCCAGTGCCGGCAGCACTCATGCAGCCCCAGACCATGACACTCCCACCACCATGCTTGACTGTAGGCAAGACACACTTGTCTTTGTGCTCCTCACCTGGTTGCCACCACACACGCTTGACACCATCTGAACCAAATATGTTTATCTTCATCAGAAAAAAACATGGTGTTCCAATACCAAGCTCTGTTTGTATGAAAAAGATGATATCAATTTTGTTTGTGTATAGTGTCGCATGACAACGTAATTGCCAGTTAAAGTAGCACAGTGCTGAATAGCAAAAAATGGCTTGGTCATGAAGGAAGTAAAACCTTCCAGAGCTCAAGGGGTTAAAGTTGTGACCAAAATAGTGAGCCTGTGGACCTGTAACTATATGCACAGCAGTATGAGGAAGAGGAGGGCTTTCTGATGTCTCAGGGCCAGTAAAATCCTTTTCCCACTGTCTCCATCTCTGTGAGGCAGAGGAGGAATACAAAGAGGAGACTTGGGTGCTGGTAGTTTCATCCCTACCAAACCCTTAGATTTGTATATGGGTTGGGTGAGTTTATTGAGGACAGTGTTCTTCTCTGTGACACTAAGGACTCTGAGTCTTTTGTTGCAAGCAGTTTGTAATGAATATTTTCTATTATTCTATTATAACATATAGTGATGTGGTACCAATTTTATAACTAACTGTTTCATTGTGTGATTTAACCACTTAAGAACTGGAAGGATTTCCCATGTTAGGACCAGAGTATTCTCTGCGGTTCGGCACTGCGTCGCTTTAACTGACAATTGCACGGTCGTGCGACGTTGTACCCAAACTAAATTTTGCATCCTTTTTTTCCCATCAATAGAGCTTTCTTTTGGTGGTACTTGATCACCTCTGCGTTATTTCAGATCACCTCTATAAACAAAAAAAGTGCGACAATCCTCCCCCCACTTGAAAGTCTTTGGACCCCGAAGACAGGACACAACCTGTGGAACCACTTTAACCACTTCAGCTCCGGAAGGATTTCACACTTTAGGACCAGAGCACTTTTTGGGATTCGGCACTGCGTCACTTTAACTGACAATTGCGCGGTCGTGCGACGTTGTACCCAAACGAAATTTGCGTCCTTTTTTTCCCACAAATAAAGCTTTCTTTTGGTGGTATTTGATCATCCCTGCGTCATTTCTGATCGCCGCTATAAACAAAAGAAGAGCGACAATTTTGCAAAAAAAACCCAAATTTCTTACTTTTTGCTAAAATACAAATCCAAAAAAAAAATTAAAAAAAACATTTTTTTCATCAGTTTTAGCCAATATATATTCTTCCTCATATTTGTGGTAAAAAAATCGCAATCGGCGTTTATTGATTGGTTTGCGCAAAAGTTGCCACGTTTACAAACCATGGGAATTCATTTCTGGGGTTTTTACATTTTTTTTTTTTACTAGTAATGGCGGCGATCTGCAATTTTTATCGGGACTGCGATATTGCAGCGGGCATGTCGGACATTTTTGACACTTTTTTGGGACCAATGACATTTGTACAGTGATGAGAAATGTAAATATCCACTGATTACTGTATAAATGTCATTGGCAGTGAAGGGGTTAACCTGCAGGGGGCAGGGAAGGGGTTAACTGTGTTCTAACTGTGAGAGGGCTGGACTGGCAGGGGCACCAGAGATCTAACTGATCCCGAGTACAGGGATCAGTAGATCTCTGACATGCCACCTGTCAGAACGGGAAACCGACATGTTTATATCGACGGTTCCCCGTTCTGGTTCTGTGACAGGGCATCGCGAGTCCCTGGCGGACCTGCGGCCCCGCTTAGGGAGCGCGCGGCGGGCACGAGCACACGCCGCTCGCTCCTTAGCAGCCGTGCACAAAAGTGACGACTATAAGCGGCCATTCACCGGACAGAGCCACGCTGTCGCCGCTTATAGTCGTACAGCAGTCGGCAAGTGGTTAATAAACATTTTTCCAGTGGAACATAGTGAGTTGAAATAATTTACTAATATATTTATATGAGAAGGTTGAGCTAAATCAGGCTTTTATTCTCAGTTATTGTATAATAACATATTTGCCGAATTTTCTGATGGTGGCAGACCCCTCCACTGATGACCAACATTCTCCCTGAAAGGAGGATCAGTGGTGGTGGCTACTAAGGCTCCGTGCACAGTAGCATTTTTTTAAGCTAAAAAGACGCTGGAAAAATCAGTGGATAAGAAAGGCTGGCAATAGCTTTTGGTAGTAGCGTTTTAGCAGCGTTTTAAGAGCATTTAGGAGCATTACTATTTTATTGGCGTTTTTGCAGTAAAATTAACAAAATTGAAAAAAAAGCTCAAAAATGCTATTAGTAGCATTTAGGAGGGTTTCTGCTGGAAAAACGCTCCAGGAAACTCTTTTTTTCTATTCTTTTTTCTGCTCCTAGATACTGAAGCTGAAAAAATGCTAATAGCCTAAACTACTGTGCAAGGACACACAGAATAACACTATTTAGCTTCTAGGAGCAGAAAAAAATGCTAATAGCTATTAGGAGCTTAAAAAAATGCTAGTGTGCATGGAGTCTAAGTGCTGATTTTTAGAGGTTTTTTATATCACAATGGCCAGGCCTGGCTACAGGCAGCACTCACAGGCAGCTCCTGAGCCACATGATTTCTGACTACATTGGGCCAAGGGCTGATGCAGACACTCTCACAAATAAGAACCCAACTGACTAATGGGTATCCAGACAGGAGCATTGGCTTAAACTTGCGCAGCATGCACTGGAACTTCTAGTTTGCCCTGTAGCAAGTGTGCTGTCTGAGAGGACCTTCAGAGTAGCAGGAGATTTTGTTATGGAAAGGCAAATTTGCCTGTCCCTTGATAATGTGGACTGACTCACTTTTATTAAAATGAACCAGTCAGATTCCCAATGACTACAAACCCCTGCTGCTGATGCTATGGACTAAACTCTTATTTGTCATGCACCCTTTCCCACCAAACAAAAAACTGGAAGCTGCCACCATTACTAGCTCCTACAATATTTCCTGACGCTTTAGCACTATAAAGATGCCACACAATGTTTTCTCAGTTGGACCTCAGCTGCCAAAATTCTAATGTTTGCTGCAGGAAAACCCTTCATTGCTCCTCAAAGTTTACAGCCTATTCAAGTGCCCAGGTACTGTAAAGGTGCCACACAATGTTTTACATTTACTTACTAAATGTAAACTTACTAAGCTTCTTACATACTGTTCAGCCCCTGTACGATATGTTATCGTTTCTCAAATAAACCACTGTAATTTCTATTTCAAGATAACACTTTCTACCTGTTATATTGTGGCCTACAAGCAGTCCATAGATGATTCACCACCCGTGGAAGGAAAGAAAAAGAATAGATTCCCCCATCAACACAGTCAATGATGATGGGGGAATGCTTCCCACATTGCTATTGTGTTCTGGCAGCAGAGGGCGCAGGGAGCCTTCCCAGCCAGGAGAACATAATGATTACTGCTAGTGGTTATAGCCACCGGCAGTGATCACATGTAATAAATCAGATAGGCTGGTTATACCCAAGTTGATTGATGGATCGACTTGGGTACAATCAGCTTGCCCATAGTTGTACCAAATTGCGGCAGATCCCCGTGAACCAGCTGAATTTCGATCCATGTATGGCTGGCCTTACTGTTCAACCACTCTAGAATATTTGTGGCTATTGTCGCTCAAATTATACACTCTAATGTTTATTTCAAGATAAAGCTAACTTATCTTTTCTTCTCACAATGTGGCTTCACCAAGCTGCTTACATACTGTCTAGATACTGTAGAATATTTGTGTATTTCTCAGATAATACAGTACATTCTAATTTTTAGTGCAGGATAAAACCTGCCTCATCTCATCGTATTTTACTACAGCCTAACAAAACTGCATATATACTGTCCAGCCGCCGAACAATATTTGTGGCTATTTTCTCTCAGATATCACACTCTAGTTTTTATTGCAAGATAAAAACTGCCTTGTCTCTTTCTACTGCCTATGCGAGTGCTTGCATACTTTCCTGATGCTAGCCAGTTTCTAACAAACACATACCTGTGGTCCATAGTTTGGAAATAACTGGGAATAACGGATGGGATGGGGTTCAGGAACTGTGACATTGCTGCTTTGAAGTGTTTTTGCGCACTCTGTTTTAACATCTTATTAAAATTTTAGGACAATACAGTGTCATACTGCAAAAAATTAACCCACTAACTGTAACTGTTTTACCACTGGGCAGTTTGTGCAAAATTAAGCACTTTAGCTTTATTGCAAAGCAAACCTTCCTATAGCTTTTAGATGTGTTGTGGTCGCTACTTCTACCGGTCAATTGAAGCCTATTACCGCTTGATAAAGAAAATCATGTGTCGTAGCCAAACTTACCTAAAAAAGCCTTTTTTCTTTTAAGTTGAAATAAATCAGATTTGGGTTCCCCTTCTGTATTGAAGACAAACTAAAAGTAAAGTTAAAAAATCTATTACACATCCAAATAATGTGGTTCAAGAAAACAGTGTCACCAGTGCTGTTTCATAACATCATGTACAGCTTAAGGGTATCTCACAGGCATGTAATCTACAGAACCAGTATGTTGTCCTCAAAGTTGCAGCAAAAGGACCCTCTCCCTGCTGTACACCAGTTTAACCACTTAGTGCCCATCTACCGTGGACAGGCGGCTGCTGTAGGCAAAGCGATGTACCCATGCGATGCGCCCCCCGCCTGGTACCCGCTGTGATTGCACGCAGCGGAAGCCTGTCAGCAAGTCCAGGCCAATGATTCACGGACGTGACCTTCTGATCAGCTGTGTGCAATCACAGCCCAGAGCTCTTGTGTTGGTAAATAACACAGAGCTCTGTACAGAGGGAGCAATCTGCCAGTTTCTCATCCCTACAAAGCAGGGATGAGAAACTGAGAGATCTCTTAGTAAAAGCAGCACACTGTGCACACATTAGACATAGTTAGGCACATATTTAATGTCTTGATCGTCCCTAGATGTTAACCCATTCCATCCAGTGACATTAGCACAGTGACAGTGTATAGTATTATCACTGATCACTGTATTATAGTAACTGGTGATGTCAGTGGCACTTAGTCAGTTCCACCCAGTGTCAGTGTCAAAATGTATGAAGAGATTTGATTTCTTTTATGTTTGTCATTGGATGTGTTTTATACCGTAAAATCCTTTTCTCTGAGTTCACTGACAGACGCAGCCCTTCATTAGACAAGTGGGGTTTATGCTCATATCACTAGGAGTAGACTAGGCAAAATAAAACAAAAGCATAGGTTGGCTCCTCCCAGGGGGCCGTCCTCACCTTAGCATATAACCCCCTGCTAGACAATAGCATATCAGTTCGTAACAAGCCGTACAAACTCAACAGAGGGGTGGGTGCTGCGTCTGTCAGTGAACTCAGAGAAAAGGATTTTACGGTAAGTTATAATAAAATCCATTTTACTCTTACGTTCACTGACAGATGCAGCCCTTCATTAGACAAGTGGGGATGTCCCAAAGCCGTGTCAATCAAGAGGGACGGGCAACTATAACAACTGTACCCAACAAAAAAAGCCCTCTCAGGCGGCGCCAGTCGCGTCTACACTGCCGCTTGCAAAACTTTGCGACCAAAAGCAGCATCCGCCGATGCTGAAACATCAACTTTGTAAAACTTAGTAAACGTGTGCACTGAGGCCCAAGTA
>BLSH010333321.1:2485782-2501948 GCA_018402905.1 Glandirana rugosa | reverse complement strand
AGAGAGGCGTTAGATGTAAGGTCCGCACCTTTTGACCGTCCGCCTGAAAAAGTCGGTGGCCTGAGACCTAGTCCCCCTTACCAGGGATGTAGGTCTTCACAAGGTGGTCTAAACGGAGTTCACCCCGTGCGGTCTCCACCTGGAGTACCGGAGGTCTAAGTTAGTGTTCCATACCTGGAAACACACGTCTAGTTCTCTAGGCTACCGCCAGCGGTGCCTACGTGACCATCGAGGGACCCCAGCCATAGCCGATGACATGCAGAAAGGAGGAGACTTCGAAGACGGCGCCTAAGACGCGTCCTATCTTCGTCTCCCTTAGGGCTGTTAGGACCATCGAGGCCTAACCGGAGCCGCAGGAACCATGCGGCTACACCACGCCTACCACCGTCTACAGGGTACCGCAGAAGGTGAAGCGCTTCTGGATGACAGAGTCCCTGGGTAGAACGTGGGACGAAATGGAAGCGACCGCCATGGGACATCTGCCACCATCCGCACCACATCGGCGTACCAAGGACGCCGAGGCCAATCCGGAGCTACCAGGATTGTCGGGATTCCCTCTGCTTCTATCCTGCGCAGAATCCGCGGCAGAAGCTTCAGAGGAGGAAAGACGTACAGTAGCCGATACCGACCCCAGGGAGCTACCAGTGCATCCGTGGCGACCGCCATCGGATCTCTTGATCTGCACACAAAGGTCCATACCTTGTGATTGAATCTGGAGGCCATGAGGTCCACCTCTGGCGTGCCCCACTTGAGGCAAATCTGGTGGAACACTTCTGGATGTAGGGACCATTCCCCCTGATCCAGAGTCCGGTGGCTGAAAAAGTCCGCCTGCCAGTTTTCCACGCCTGGAATGTAGATTGCGGAGAGAGCTGGCACGTGAAGTTCTGCCCACCGAAGGATCAGAGCCGCCTCCGCGGCTGCTGCCGAGCTTCTTGTTCGGCCCTGATGGTTCACATATGCCACAGCCCTGGCATTGTCCGACTGAACCCGGACAAGGAGGCCTCACAGCCTTGTCGACCAACGGGATAGACAAAATCTGATCGCTCTCAGCTCCAGTACATTTATCGGAAGACAAGCTTCCTAAGCTGACCAACGGCCCTGGGCAGAAAACTGACCCAGGACCCCTCCCCAGCCCGATAGGCTGGCATCCCCGGGACTGATGATCCAACCTGATCAGTCTGTCTAGGGATATGGGAGATTTGTCCCATTGCGACAAAATCGCCTTCTGCAGGAGCCGAGTGTGACTCTGGGCGTAAGGTATCGCTTCGAAAGCCGACACCGTGAGCCCCAACACTCACATACAGAACAGTAAGGAGGACCACTGGCGTAATAACAGGGTTCGCAGTGCTGCCTGAAGTGTCAGGAGCTTGTTTGGCGGTAAAAACACCCTTGCCTGTACCGTGTCCAGATTCAGACCCAGGTATTCCAGACGGCAGGATGGAGTCAACGACGACTTCTGCAGGTTGATCAGCCAACCGAAATCTTTTAACGTGGACATCGTGATTATCACGTTCTCCTCCAGAGCTGCGGCCGACTCTGCTCTCAGGAGTAAATCGTCGAGGTATGCTACCACCGTGATACCTCTCTGTCTCAACAGCGCCAGCATCGGGGCCACCACCTTGGTGAACACTTGGGGAGCCGAAGCCAGACCGAAGGGGAGAGCCACAAACTGGTAATGCAGATCCCCCACTGCGAAACGCAGGAAATGCTGGTGTCTGTGACAAACTGGAACGTGGAGATACGCGTCCTTGATATCCAGGGACGCCATGAATTCCCCTTGGTGCAGGGTGGCCAAGACCGAGCGGATGGACTCCATCCTGAATCTTTTTGTCTTTACAAAGCAGTTTAGTGCCATCAGGTCCAGAACTGGCCTGACACCGCCCTTTTTGGGCACCACAAAGAGGTTTGAGTAAAACCCGTGAAATCTTTCCACCGTGGGTACCGGTACAATCACCCCCTGTTCGGCAAGCGCGCGAACTGCGCCTAGAAGCGCCTCCCGACGCCCCTGAGGGAGTCTTAAGTTCAAAGGGAAGAACCTTTCTGGGGGTAGAGAGATGAATTCTATCCTGTACCCAGAGGACACCACCTCCAGCACCCACCGATTGGTGATGCGGGCAGTCCATCTGTCTGTGAACCCCAGTAACCGGCCCCCCACCCGAGAGTCGGGCGGGGGCAACCCATCATGTGGAGGTTGACTTATCCTTCGTATTTTCAGACTTATGTTGCCAGGGCCTTTTACTGAGCCCAGTGGAAGCCTTACCGGACTTGAAGCCCTTACCCGCTGAGCCGGGCGCATGAAAAAACTTCTTCTGGCCTGAAGAAACAGGGCCCTGCCTACGGCGAAAATCCCGCCATTTTGGCTCTGGAAGGAAAGTACTCTTCCCTCCCGTGAAATCTTTCATGATTTCATCCAACTGTGGGCCAAACAGATGCCCTCCCTGAAAGGGAAGATCCGTAAGAGCTTTCTTCGATGTCTGGTTGCCTAACCAAGAGCGGAGCCACAGCACCCGCCTGATAACAATTGCAAAAACAGACATTTTTGACAGTATGGGAAGTAGGTCCAATGCAGTATCGCATAGGTGTTGTGCCCATTGCACCTCAGCCTGCGCACATTCACAAGTCAAACCGGAGTGTAATGTGGTAGCGCACTCGAAAAGAGATTGCGCCGCCATAGCAGCCGCCAGAGCTGGCCGCATGGCTGACCCAGCCAACAAGAACAGTGCCTTAGACACTACCTCCGTACGGCGATCGGCCGCCTCTTTAAAAGACGGAGACCCCTCCAAGGGAATGGTCGTTGCCTTATTCAGACGGGCCACCGGTGGGTCCACTGCTGGGGAAGCCCATCTCTTAGTAAAACTATCCTCAAAGGGGTAGCGAACAGCAAAGCTTTTGGGTAACCTGATCATAAGGGTAGGCCCTGGGGGACTTAGGGGGCTTAAGCGACCCACAAATATATGCGGACTAATGCAACTCCCCTGCTTGGTCAAGCCGCATGGACTCGCGAATATCAGTGATCAGGACAGCCACTATCGCTTTGTCGTGCGAAGATGAAGCCCCCTGATCATCTTCACCGTCTGAGGGTATCATTTCACCCTCTAATAGCTCCACGGGGGTTCCCGTGACCACCGAGGCGCTCTCTGGTTCCGAATCCTCCCCCGAAGAATGATGGGTCCCCCGTCCGGGGAAAGAATTCACCAAATACTGCCCTCAGCTGTTCCAAGGACACCAGGGACCCCGGCGTGGATTGTTGCTCCGCAGGTACCCCTGCCATAGCACTGCCAGCTTCTGACATCCCAGACTTCTGGCACCCCCACTGTGTGACCACCACCTCTACCCCACCAATCAGCCAGGGAGACCCGGAAGGATTGCACCCACCGCTACCAGCACCCAGGGAGAGCCAGCTATACTTGCTGTTTCTTGATGCCTCAGCACTGTGACCGGAATGAGCAATGAAAAAACACTCCACTTCAAGAGCCTGCACCGCCGCGTCTGTCAGCCACGCTGTCCACGCGAAAATGGAAGTGCCTCTGCCGTTTTTATCACTTCCCTGTAATACAGAGAAAAGAAACTGGGGGCTGCCAGAGGACAGGCTGAAAACCGCATAGGCTACAGAAAAATGGCAGCTGCCATCAAAACATGCCGGGCTACGGCAAAATGGCGGTGAACGAACGGTGATCCACCACGAAATGGCGGTGAATCGTCTTAATACAGTGCTCAAAACGGTCAGTGCAGGGTGTGGTACCGTGGGGGGGAGGGGGAGTGGGGGGGGGAACGGGAGATTACAACCCCAGATGCGTCCCCACTAATAAGCCCCCACCGGCCAGCTACCTCAGAAGCTGCCCAGGCGCCCCTCTCCGTGCCCCTAGGACGGAAGAGGGGTCCACTCACCGATCAGACAAGCGCAGCGGGTAGCCACCCGGAGCAGACTTTCCTCCCCACGGAGAGGGATGCTGCTGGCCAGGCCCCTGGACAGGAACAAACCAGTCACTGGGCACGAGTTGGATCAGCCACTGGCAGCCCGCATGGAACGGGCCCTATGTGGCGTGTCCCCGCCAAGGCTAAGGGTAGCTCGCACAGACGTTGGCCGAACTGGGGAAAGTTTTTGGATTCTAGATATCCTCTATACCACCAGCCGGCTTCTTGATAGCAGTCTTCATCAGAAAAAACCTCAGAAGAACGCAGATCCCATAGGGAACCAGGTCTCACTCCTTGCACTAGGCAATAAAAACTGATATGCTATTGTCTATCAGGGGGTTATATGCTAAGGTGAGGACAGCCCCCTGGGAGGGGCCAACCTATGCTTTTGTTTTATTTTGCCTAGTCTACTCCTAGTGATATGAGCATAAACCCCACTTGTCTAATGAAGGGCTACGTCTGTCAGTGAATGTAAGAGTAATATTGGTTATTTTTTTCAAAATTTTCTGTCTTTTTTCATTTATATCGCAAAAAAACACAGTGGTGATCCAATACACCAAAAGAAAGCTCTGTTTGTGTGAAAAAAATTATATACATTTTGTTTGGGTACAGCATTGCATGGTGCAATCGCCAGTGCCAAATAGCAAAAAATGGCCTGGTGACGAAGGGGGTAAAATCTTCCAGAGCTGAAGGGGTCAAATATAAATGATTTTGCTTTGTTAAATGTCCCCTATGGCATTGACAGATACCTATGCCTTTATTTTGACAAAAGTTTGCCTATTAGTCCCAAACATGGCCAGAATTAACAACATTATAAACTTCGATGTGATTTGCTGCTACAATCAGGTTTCACAAATTTCAAACATGATTTGTCAAACCCCTGGCAAATCAAACCCAGGCAGATTTGCCCATCTCTACTGGCCAGGTGCATAGTAGGTAGAAAAGTGAGGGGTCTCAACTTTAGTAAAAGCAGATTTATAGCTGCGAAAGATAGGCAGAAAAAAACAAAATATCAGAATAGAATGAAGATGTATTCGATCCTTTATAAGGCAGGAATCCAAAGAGAAAGGTTCTTGGAGGTCTATAGCTGTCTGAGATGAGCTGAAAGTTGTGCATAAACAGCGTATGTTATTGCAGGAATGATGATGTACAAACAGCGCAGGAGGCATATAGCTCTAAGACTGGATGCATGGTTTTGCACAGGGGAAAGAAAGAGCAGACAAGGATCAAAAAAGGGGGAGTGAAGGAGACAGCATGTACCTGCAGGATAGGCAATATTGTTCTTCAGCTGCAGAGTGAAAATGAGAATTATAACTGCAGGAAATGAAGCAGTCGGGGCACATAGCTGCAGTTTGGAAAATAAAAGCGCTCTGTAACGGCAGGAGATGTGACATATAACCATATGAAGAATATAGATATTCCACTGCAGGAGAATAAAGAGGAGCTGGAATCCTACAAAACAGGAATGAAAAAAATGTTGTGTTGCTGGAGGTCATATGTAGCTTAGAAAAAATGAATATCGAACTAAAGACAGAAAATAGGCACTTAGGTGCTGAAGATAAGATGTGTAACGGCAGGAGAATACGGAAGTGCCATGTAGTTGTGCCAGGATTTGGAGAGAAGCACACAGATGGGCATAGGCCTATAATGAGCTAGCTGCAGCAGGAAGCATAATCCTAGCCATTATCAAACTGTATACTACATAGATTTCACTGACTGCAGTGTCTGTTTCTAGTTTATAACATCAATTAATGATTAAAGCACAAAAAATAGGCAAACAGGTGTGCATACTATAATAATTCAGGAGTGTCTGTGCTGGAAAGGGGAGTTTTAATTACTGCTTAGATTACCAAAACATTAATACTTATAATGCATCCATTCAGGAAAGGCTGTAAATGGCAGCAGCAGGGAAATGACAAGGTTGACATATGTGACAGCAGCAGAAAGGATAGAGGAAATAGAAGAGAGATGAACAAATAACAAAACAAATGCTGCATTTTGGACCAGTGAACCAGTAACAAATATGAAACTATTGAAAAACAGGGAAAGGTAGGTTTGTTACAATAAGGATAAAAATGAAGTTTAGTTGTGGTAAGGCCTGAAATATATTTTGAGTATAATCATTAATTATGACACATGGTGGTTAAGGTAGACTGCTTCAAACACTGAAAATGAACCACTGTTCTAAAATAATACTTT
Organism: Glandirana rugosa; assembly: GCA_018402905.1. Classification (NCBI taxonomy): domain Eukaryota; kingdom Metazoa; phylum Chordata; class Amphibia; order Anura; family Ranidae; genus Glandirana; species Glandirana rugosa. The sequence continues at coordinate 2,495,834 of BLSH010333321.1, read as the reverse complement.
TGCTTTCAACTCTTTGTGATTGCACATTACCTTACAGTCTTGTTCACACGTCGTGTTTGCTTTGCTTCAAAAATTATACCCCATGTCACCTTCTGTGTTCTTCAAAGCGTCTCCAAAGCCTCCATAGCAGTCTATGACAACGCTCACTTACAGCACCTGAAGCTTCTTAGGGGCTTTATTTCAGCGTTAGCTTCGCTTGGTTTTGGAGGTATTGCAGGTATGAGATATCCCAGGATGCACTGTGAAACCAACAAACAAACTGGAAAGACATCATCAGCAGTCACTTCCGGTTCATGTGTATATATTCTGAAAGTGTGTGGTGCAGACGTCACATCTGGTGTGCAGCATGGAGGAACAGAAAGGTGAGCAAGGTCTGGACTTGACCAGAGCAACTAGCAGACAGCACATGTGATGTGCAACATGGGCATGCTATATCAGAAGGTGAGTGGGGACTGGAGAGAGAGGACTGAGCATCAGAGGAGCAGCAGAGCTGGGGGGCCAGAGCAGAAGAAACTAGCAGATGTCACAGTGAGAGGTGAGAGGGGACTGGAGAGAGAGGAGGAGCAGCAGCAAACAAGAGGATCAGCAGAGCTGGGGGTTACTACTGAGTGGGGGATCAGCAGAGCTGGGGGTACTACTGAGCAGGGGATCTGCTGAACAAGGATAATAATAAACTGGTAATCTGCTGAATGAGGGTACTAATAAGCTATGGATCTGCTGAACAGGGGTGCTAATAAGCTGGGGATCTGCTGAGTGGGAGTACTACTGAGCTGGGGTTTTACTGGGCCTCTACAAAACAAAATCAACATACATAGGGCATTTGCGGAGCTTCATTACAGCTTCAAAAAAGCATCGCTGAAGCTTTGCCAAAGTGCCAAAGAGGCATCAAAACACATGTTGAAGCAGTAGACACTTTAATGTGTCGAAGCAAGTGTAAATTACCCCTAAGAGGTATATAATGAATATAAAATTAGAGATGACTCAGCAAGTAGAAGGTTTTTGGAAACAATGATTTTCAGTCTTCTGGAGAAGAAGCAAATTATCTGTGTAGCACTGCCCCCTTGAGGGCTGCTTAGAATGACCTGTTCAGCTGCACCACCCTGACCTTGTGGACCCTCTAACCCACCAGACATCTTCTTGCAGGCACCTTTAACCACCACCAGCAAAGTGGGAGCGCTACGCGAATTGCCGCATATAGATGGCGATTTGCGCAGCCACAGTTGCGGGTGGGCGTGCACCGCTAGCGGCGCACTCTCTTGCCTGCCGCATGCTGCATGAGTGTGGCTGCAGGTCAAGCGGACTCGATGTCCACAAGTGACCCGCTATCGCCTAATACAGAGGCAGAATGGGGAACCGCTAATGTAAACATAGCAGTTTCCTGTTCTGTCAGGGGACATGACAGTGATCTACTGATCCCTGTAATCGGGATCAGTTTGATCTGTCATGTCCCTGCCAGCCCAGCGCCCACACAGTTAGAACACAGTGAGGAAACACATTTAACCTCTTGATTGCCCCCTACGTTTAACCCTTTCCCTGCCTGTGACATTTATACAGTAATCAGTGGCTATTTTTAGCTCTAATCTCTGTATAAATGTGAATGGTCCCAAAAAAGTGTCAAAAGTGTCCGATCTGTCCTCAGCAATATCACAATGCCGATAAAAATTGCAGATCGCCGCAATTACCAGTAAAAAAAAAAATATAAAAACGCCATAAATCCTCATAGTTTGTAGACGCAATAACTTTAGCGCAAGCCAATCAATAAGCGCTCTTTGCAATTTTATTTACCAAAAATATGTAGAAGAATACATTTTGGCCTAAACTGATGAATTATTTTTTTTTTATATATATATATATTTCTTTGGATATGTATTATAGCAAAAAGTAAAACATATTTTTTTTTTTTCAAAATTGTTGCTCAAATACCACCAAAAGAAAGCTATATTTGTGGGGGAAATAAGGACATCAATTTTGTTTAGGTACAATGTTGCACGACCGCAAATTTGTCAGTTAAAGTGACGCAGTGCCGAATCGCAAAAAGTGATCTGGTTAGGTAGGGGGTAAATCCTTCCGGGGCTGAAGTGGTTAAATGACGCTCCAACACAAGTTGAATAGATATTATCTTAGGTTTTACTGGAGTAAAGATATATGTGCAGGGGGGGGGGGGGGGTTATTGATCAACTGAGTCCTGGATAACAGCCAAGACTCAGGTGAGGAATCCCCCAGAAAACAGCTTAAATACAGTTCAATAACACAGGTGCGAGATATGCACATGTACAGTGGAATAGCAATTAGAAGCAAAGCAGGTGATCATAAAGAATCCACTAGTTACTGCAATAAAGTAAGATGCTAAAGGGGAACCCCAGGCCGGCCTATAAACCTTTATGTCCTAATGAGAGACCAGTTTGAATAGGAATAGGATAGGGGCCCTTTACGTAATAGTAACAGAGTGCAGGCCTGAGCTAGTCTTCACCGGCAGTGGGAGCTCTTTAAATTGTATCCAGGAGATGGCACATTGATGTTAAGGTAAGCAGGACAGCTTAAATTGGCTAGTGATATTCCTTACTGTAGTTCCTGATATGGATGTCTATGTACAGTGTCTTATGTAATGCAATAAAATGTTTCCTGGGGCAATGTGTCTGTACACAATGTCCAAAACAAGATAACCAGGAAGCGATTGTGAACGGTGGGTGACAGCCCTCTCACCAAATGAAGAGCAGGATAGAAACCTCCCGAACAGCGATCCCGGATAAGATGTCCTTCTGTGGACCGAACAGAGATGACCGACCAACTGTTGGGCATGGGTGGTAGTTGGATCTGTCTGATGAGGTCTTTCTGGGGTGATGTCTCGTGAACAGCAAGCAGAGTTGGGCCCTCCAGGTGCGGGCTGGCATCACTGGATTACTGTGTGGTAGGCCGCAGCCCTCGCGCACAGCAGCAAGGAGGTGTTCACTTGATGAGGCCCAGGAAGAAGAGAGCAGGGGGTGGATCTATTAGCCTTTTTTATAGCTTCTTCCAAAGGTCTTTGGTGTTGCAGAGAGCCCTCTGGAATGTGTAGTCCAAGGATAGTTTCACAACCCCAAGATGTCTGCTCAAAAGACTACTAGTCCCACAATCCTCCTGGCATGGCTCGGGGATATGATGTCAGTTATTAGAGCCCAGCACTAGAGGGACACAGGAATAGACGGAGAATGACGGGGGTGGTCCGTGAAATAAGGTAACTGCAGTCCACTGTCGGCTACATCCTCCCCCCACTTGAAAGTCTTTGGACCCCGAAGACAGGACACAACCTGTGGAATCACTTTAATGTACTACATTGAAAAGTAAACAGTTAGTTATTTTACAAACCAGAAGCTGCAACAGCAAACAATTGACTTAGAAAAGGATTTTCTAACATTAAACTATATACATTGTCAGGCAAAACCAAATCATCTTGTTGACAGGCCAGTGATAGATTAGTGGCCCACCTAGTAGTGTAAGGAGGTGGATTAAGGTCATCCTCTACCAAAGGTTCGATAAAGGAGGCAAGTGCTTGGCTAGAACATTGAGCGGTAGTCATAAGTTCATCAGAGCTTTCCCCAAGGGCATCTCTTAGGAGGGCAAATCTTCTGTCTCAGTCTAGAATAGATACTTTCCAACGATTCAGGCTCACAATCTGTTCCCCAGAAACTACCTCCGGGTTCTGGCTCAGGTTCTGGCTCCTCCAAATTCTCAGGAGCAATCTCACTTTCTAGCCTAGCGCATTATTCTCAGTAGACAATTTATTATAAAATCATAAAAACATACAAACGATTTCTTGTTAAAAGCGTATAAATACACAGCGGCTTCACAACCATTTCTTGTGTGCCTCACACCAATGTATGGGTACCCACACAGGTTGGCTGACGCGTTTCAAGGACCTAGTCTCTTCCTCAGAGCCCTGGGGACCTTCGGCCTCGAACAACAGAGGTTCTGCCCTTCTGCGTTTGGATGTTGCATTACTGTTCTCCCTAGGAACTTGAGAAACTTTAGTGTTGTCCTTGGATGAAGGAACTCATAGCCAATCAAGGGTTAATTCCTAATCATCACTTTCCTCCTCTTGGGGTATAGGTTTATGACACCGACAGGTCCTGGATCTAAGAGTAGGAGAATGAAACACCTCTGAACAGGAAGGTGGGGACATTCAGATGGCTTCGGATATAGGAAGCAAGTGGTTTTGATGCCAAGTTTTGAGTGGGCCATTCTTCCCTTCAGGGCAGATCTGATACACGGGAAGCCCTGGTAAGCGTTTGCAAATGATGTAGGGCTGTGAATGCCATCTATCAGCCAGCTTGTGCTTTCCAGGCACCCTTAAGTTACACAATAGCACCCGATCTCCGGGCTGCAGGTCTTGAACCCTTACTTTAAAGTATGAGTTCTTTTTGTTTCTCTGTTCCCTGGCGGTGAATGCTTCCTTAGCTTTCTTATAAGCAGTCTTCAAATTTTTTCGAAGTCTATCAACATATCCACAGTAAGAGGCCTGAGATGTGTGATCCAAAGACATCCCAAAAGCTAGATCCACAAGCAAACGAGCCTCCCTTCCAAACATCAACCAGTAAGGAGAGTAATGTAATCACCCCAATGTTGCTTTTTTTTCAATGGAAGGGTTCCTAGCATGTTCAACAGGGTACGGTTGAAACGCTCAGGTTGTGGGTCTCCTTGTGGATGGGTAAGGGGTGGTTCTTGATTTTTGAATATTCAAAAGTTCACACAATCTACCGATTAACTTGCTCTCAAAATCCCAACCTTGTTCCGAGTGTAGGTGCTGAGGCAGCTCGTAATGGATGAATAACTTCTCCACTAGGGTCTTTGCTACAGTACTATCTTTCTGGTCCCTGGTTGGGAAGGCCTGAGCATAACGCATGAAATGGTCTGTCAAAACCAGGACATTACTCCACCCACTCAGGTCGGGTTCCAAACACAAGATATCAATGCACGCCAACTCCATTGGTCCCTGACTCTGCAGATGGCCCATTGGGGCTGCCCTACCAGGCAAACTCTTTCTTTGAATGCAGTGAATGCAAGAGCGACAGTAACTTTTTACTTTGTCCCTCATGGAGCCAGCCAGTAAAATCTATCCCTGACCAGCTTGAAGGTTCTATCTAGTCCTAAATGGCCATAGATTGGCCATCATGAAGAGCAGCCAACACTATCAGTTTCTCAGGGAGGAATAGTTGGCGAACACCCTCTGGTTCCTCTGATGGGTTTTTCCGGTATATAACTCCGTCTTCCAACTGAATTAGTTCCCATTGTTTGTGTACTGCTTTAGCACCCTCAATAGAACTATTAAGCAGCATCTGGGGATCCTTAGCTGACAAATACTTCTTTGCAAGGCTACCCAGTGGATCTTCACATTGATCTCTTCTCACATCCTCTCTAGTCAGCTGGGGCAGTTCTTGGCTGCGTACTTACATCAAATCACAGTAATATCTTGGCACTCCAGCAGGTGTGACCCCGACAGTTTCGGCCCCTGTAGCCCCCTTATGACTGTGCTCTACTCCTTGGCATACAGCGAGTACTCCCAAGAGGCAAATGGACCCAGCTATTTTGGCCAGCATCTGTGGCGTGAGGGCTTCGGGAAAGGGCATCTACATCTTGGTTTCCCACTCCTGGCTGATACTTCAAACTAAACTGAAACTCAGACAACGCAGCCAACCACCAATGTCCAGTGGCATCCAATTTGGTGGTAGACAACAGGTAAATCAAAGGATTTTTATCTGTTTTCACCATGAACGTGACCCCATATAGGTAATCTCGCAGCTTGTCTACCAAGTCCCACTTGAGAGCCAGAAACTTTAACTTATGCACAGGACACTTCATCATCCATTACTCCTGAATAGACTCACGGGGCTTTCTGGGACCCCTGGAATGGGTTTTCTGCGAATCTTCATTTGTTTACCTTTGCAATAACTCATTTAGGGGTTTTGTGATTTGCTCAAAGTTCTTCACAAACCTCCTATAATAGGAGCAGAATCCCAGAAATGACCTCAGTTTGGTGACAGCGTTCAGTCGAGGCCATGAGGTGACAGCTTCTAACTTTTGGGGATCCGTGGCTACTCCCTCAGCTGACACCACGTGTTCAAGATAAGTGACCAAAGTCTGGTCGAATTGACACTTCTCTAATGACAATTTAAGCCCTTCAGCATGTAATCTCTGGAAGACTTTCTCTCGGTCATCTGGATGCATAGGTATCTGGTAGTACCCACTCTTCAGATCCAGAACACTGAACCACTTAGATCCTGATAGGCATTGCAGGTCACTTTATACCGGGGATAGTTCTCCAATTCCAAGTTCTGTAGTCGATACACATCTGATACACATCTGAAAGGATCCATTTTTCTTGCGCACTACCAAAATAGGAGATGCATAAGGGCTCCTGAACTCTCTACATAGTTACATAGTCAGTGAGGCTGGAAAAAGACACAAGTCCATCAAGTCCAACCCATGTGTGTGTTTTTTTATGTCAGTATTACGTTGTATATCCACCAATGTTGTGGTCCCTTAGGTGTGCATCTAATAGTTTTTTTTAAATATCTATACTACCAGCAGAAACCACTGTTTTTGGAAGAGAATTCCACATTCGCACTGCTCTTGCCGTAAAGAAACCCATACGCATCTTAAGGTTAAACCGCCTTTCTTTCATTCTCAGTGAATGGCCGCATGTCTCCCTCTGGATTAAGTCATCCACGGTTACTGGGGTAGCTGCACCCACTTTCACAATCACCATACAAGGTTTCACCCTAACAGGGATTTTTCCCCCACTCCTCAACAGGGCCCTAGTGGGCATGATTTCAGGAACCAGTTCTATTCCGCTATCTTCCTCCAACAGAACAGCTTCTACCACCACATAGGGTCCCGGTTGATCCCAAGATAGTTTAACAGTAGCTTTCATGCCGGCCCTTTTTTCTAGGCTGTAACACTATTTCTTGCATATCCAATCGCCACAGTCTCCCTACCCCCTCAACAGGTGGCTTCTTCTCTTGCAGTACACGCTGAAAACCCTGTCTCAACTGAGGATGGATCTTCCTCACGGGAGCACCTTCCACGGCCAATGGGGTCAGTGACCTCCCCATAAGGCTGATGTTGGTGCCTATCAGCATTGAATTGCGGCCTGCCCCAGGGGGTCGAGGACCCCCTGGCTTCCAGGCCAAGGAAGGATTGAAAGTTATCTTGATAGGGATATAGCCATTGTAAGGGCACTTTTGGGTATCTTTACCCCAAATCTTCAACTCCTCAAGCTTACACAAATCACTTGCAACAAAACTATTGGGGAAGGCCCTACCAAGTTCCTTGGCAGATTCTCAGCTGGTGACTCTATGGTCTGAGTCCTAATCAGCTTCTTTGGCAGCTGGGGAATCGACCAGAAAGGTGTGCATTGATCCCCCATGTTTGTCTTCCCTTCCCTATGGACCCATTTTCTTTTTGAGCAGGCCGTGGAGGGGAGGGAGTAGCAGGAGGCTTTTGCTCCTTCTTTTTCTTTGACTCCTTCTTAGATTTGGAGCACAGTTTTCATCCAGGACACTCAATTAGCACCTTCTGTAAGGTTCTTAAAACTTCTGTGAGCAACTGTGGGCTGATTCCAGCTTCGGGGCACTTAGCATGGAAGTGCCCAACTTCTCTGCATCTAAAACATCTCTTGTCTTATTCGGATGAGGCTTCAACCCTCAATTCTTGATCTTTCACCTTCGCTTGAGTTTCCATTACCCGAATTAACACATGATAAATCTGGGTTTGAGCCTGGGCAAATTGGGTCATTAGTTTGACTGGGTCCAACTCATTGATTGGCTTTTTGGTGTCAGGATTGGCGAGCCCTCCCTGTTCTGGTTCTATTTCACTATCATCATTTGAGAATCCTGCTTACGCATGGGCAGCCCGAGTGGCCACTTTCTCTCTCCTTGCTCTACTTGCACCCAATTCTCTCATTCCTTGGCTCATCTCCTCTGATAAGGCTTCTTCTTCTCACACTTCTCTCATCAGTTCAGGCTACGTTGGGACTACCTGTGTTCTCTTCAGTAATAGCTTTAGGGCAACTGGATGATTGGGGTGAGCCCCTTGCAAGACCCGATGCAGAAAATCTTGATCCGCGTCCTTTGGGTCAAAACCCTTCTTAAGGATGATCTGGTGTAACTTACCTTCCTGCAAACAAACTCCTTCTGCACCACACTCAGCATCCCTGAAGAAGAGCTTACTATTTATATCTCGAAACATGTTGGATGTTTGGATGTATTGCAGTTTTGTTTCCTTTCCAACTCCAGGGTATCTACGATCACACCATATGTTTTTGTTTAGTGTTTTTGTCAAGCCTTGTCCATGTGGTCCATCAATTTTATTAATGCTTGAGCCTTTGTTCAGGCTCTTTTTATTCTGTATACCCATGTATAAATAAATTATACCCACTTTACTATTCACTGTGTTTGTGTGTACCCAAGTCCATGTACGCTTCAAAGTCCCTTTTGTTGGAGGGTTCACAATTTTTGATTGATGTTAAGGTAAGCAGGACAGCTTAAACTGTCTAGTGATATTCCTTAGAGTAGTTCCGGACATGGATGTCTATGTACAGTGTCTTATGTAATGCAATATAAAGTGTTTCCAGGGGCAAGGTGTCTGTACACAAACAAGATATCCAGGAAGAAACTGTGAACGGTGGGTGACAGCCCTCTCACTAACTGAAGAGCAGGATAGGAATCTCCTGAACAGCGATCCCAGATAAGACGTCCTTCTGTGGACCGAACGGAGATGACCGACCAGCTGTTGGACATGGGCGGTAGTTGGATCCGTCTGATGAGGTGGTGCTGCGGTGATGTCTCATGAACAGCAAGCAGAGTTGGGCCCTCCGGGGCTGGGCTGGCATCACTGGATTACCGTGTGGTAGGCCGCAGCCCTCCCGCACAGCAGCAGGGAGGCGTTGACTCAATGAGGCCCAGGAAAAAGAGAGCGCATGGCGGATCTACTAGCCCTTTTATAGTTTCTCCCAGAGGTCTTTTGTGTTGCAGAGAGCCCTCTGGGATGTGTAGTCCAAGGATAGTTTCCCAACCCCAAGACGTCTGCTCAAAAGACTATTAGTCTCACAATCCTCCTGGCTTCGCTAGAGGATATGATGTCAGTTATTGGAGCCCAGCACTAGAAGGACAGAATAGATGGAGAATGATGGGGGTGGTCTGCGGAATAAGGTAACTAATAAGCCCACTGTTGGCTACATCTGATTGTATACTGCTAGCCATACATGCTGCAGTGTGTGTAGTCATGTCAGGTAGATGATATATTTTAACAACTTTGAGTTAGAACCCTCACAAGCCTTTAGGGCTCATTCACATGGCCATTCAGAGCCATATACCACCCAGATCAGCGTATTTCTGTGGTGGGTGCAGCCACGTGTTTACAAACAGCAGTTAGGGACAGCCCTAGACACAAAGGGTTTGCGTACAGGGCCGGCCATCTGTGCTTAACCATGTGGAATTACACAAGGACAGTGTCAGCATGTCATCGATTTGTATACACTTCCTGCCCCCAGTTGACCATGTGAATGAGCCCATATGGGAATTGTGGATGGTAATATGGATCGTGGCTCATAGCTGGAGGGAGAATTAGTTGTTCTCCTCCCTCCAGCCTGCAGGTGGCAATAGAGAGTCAGCACTGCTGAGGAACGAACAACAGTGAAAAAAGAAAGAGAAACGAGGAAATTCTTTGCACTGCAGTTAGTGAGTACAGGGGGCAAGGGGCTCTGATGGCACGGCACACCTGTGTAAGGGGGCTCTGATGGCATGGCACACCTGTGTAAGGGGGCTCTGATGGCATGGCACACCTGTGTAAGGGGGCTCTGATGGCATGGCACACCTGCTGTAAGGGGGCTCTGATGGCATGGCACACCTGCTGTAAGGGGGCTCTGATGGCATGGCACACCTGTGGATGGTAATATGGATCGTGGCTCATAGCTGGAGGGAGAATTAGTTGTTCTCCTCCCTCCAGCCTGCAGGTGGCAATAGAGAGTCAGTACTGCTGAGGAATGAACAACAGTGAAAAAAGAAAGAGAAACGAGG
>BLSH010333321.1:2464277-2483554 GCA_018402905.1 Glandirana rugosa | reverse complement strand
TCGTACACAGACGTGGTCTCGGGGGGAATGTAGTCCACAGAAGTGGTCTCGGGGGGAGGGGGGCTCTGGTGAAGACACCTGATGTAAGGGGGGCTCTGGTGAAGACACCTGATGTAAGGGGGGCTCTGGTGCAGACACATGCTGTAAGGGGGCTCTGGTGCAGACACCTGATGTAAGGGGGGCTCTGGTGGAGACACCTGATGTAAGGGGGGCTCTGGTGGAGACACCTGATGTAAGGGGGGCTCTGGTGGGGACACCTGATGTAGCCTAATTCTATTTTCTTTTATTTGAAAAATGGATGTGATTAACCTACTTTTATATTAGACAGCAATTTGGACCTTAGCTGGAAGAAAATGTTAGCAACTGGGCCTCTTTGAAATTCAGTTTATTACCCCTGTTCTAGGTAGATATTTTTGTGTTGCAGGAATGTGCAAAATATTGTGTGCATTCCTGCAATGCACAAAAACACACAGCCCTTTTGCAGGTGTGCAGTGGTGCCATTAAGTCTTAATGGCACTACCACGCCTCTTGCTTTTGTGCTCATTCACCTGCGGCAAAACGCATGATAACAAAATACCTTGCTTTTTTGGTGCAGCACAATTTTTAAAAAAAGGTTATACAGATTTTACTATTTGTATTACATTTTGTTTTCCATTTGGTTTGTATACTACAAAAAAAAATTCAGCGCGCCACTAAAGTGTTCAGGTTTGGCTTGATGAAAAGGTGGCAACCCTATTACAACCTCTGTCCGTTTTGTTGCTATCTGTGTTCCAGTTAAAGGATTTCCCTTTACCAATTGTCCTGTGGACACAAAAGGAAATAGGAGAAAATGTCTCCAAAGTGTTGGATCTCCCATTAGTTTCATTTCCAGTGATAGGGCATACTAGAGCAAAAAGAGAGGTCCCTGTGGGAACATACCCCTCACTACTCTATCCAAACTTAAAAAAAAAAAAAGTTTTTGCTTTAGATACATTTAAGGTTAAGAGCTGGAGGGGGGTTATGTTACAGTATTGATGACTGTGCTGAAGTTAAGCAACATAGTTTGGTCACCTCCTTGATCCCGGTCTGTGACTGGAAAGTCAAGGAGCAGCTTCAGACTGATGAGGCCATCTCTCTCCTTTCTCCTGCTGTCAGCATGTCCCATGCCATAACATGTGAATCTCCCAGTCTTAGGCCCCGTTCACACCAGGACGCAGTGCAGGAAACCAGCATTCTGTGCATGTTTCCCACACCATGTTCAAAATGCACTGCAGTTGCAATTTACAGCAGGTGCCAATGTTAAGTTAATGACAACTCAAACGCAGGTCACAAATGCAGTGTGTTTGCCTGCACTGGATCACATGGTACAGAAGTACCATGAGATCCGATTGCAATGCATTTTCAAAAGCAGGCATGTACTACTTTTGGTGAGGTACAGTGTGATTTGAGCTCATTCAAACAGCATGTGATTCACACAGGAGCGTGCAGCGCATTCCTGTGCAATTCATAGTGTGAACAGGCCCTTAGTGTTTCTGTACAGGCAATTACAAGATGATGCAATTCATTTAAAGCAGGCATTTATAAGCTAGCTGCACTTCAAATAAATGTTATGATTTTCAAAGCTGAACTCTAGGTATGATTTTTATCAGTGACATCACAATCTCCATCCAATCAGAGAACGGCTTGTCTTCATTGAAAAAAATACCAGACATTCTGTGAATAGGGGCAGTGCAGAGTGAGTGATCCCCTGTACTATGCAAAAGAGAAGCCGCTCGGCAAAGGACCTGAAAGATTGCTGCTACTAATGTAATAGCGCTGACTACTATTGTGACCTGCAGCTTTTACAGCGATCACTCAGGTATGAGATTTGCATACTTACATTGGTCAAAGCCACACCTGTGTAACAATGCATTAAAATATATATATATATATACGTAGAGCTAAACATTAAATAAGCACATAACTGCATTCACTGGCATTTTTTAATACCTACCTGGAGTTCAGTGCATTAGGTGTTAGACTTCATGCACTTGGAACTTACAAAAAGGCTGCTTTTACACATGTTCTGCATTTTTTAATGCCTGTAAAAGCACCTCTTTGTTAGGTGACCATGCACACATGGGCGTTAGAGTGTTTACAGGCAAAAAAAAAAACTCCACCAAAACCAAGAGTAGAGATTTTGAGCAGAAAAAATATGCGTTTGCACGTAAATGCGTCTAAACATGCATAAATGTGCACTTATGCACGTAAATGTATTTCGATGGCCAGAATACATTAATATTCTGGCCAGTATAATGAATTTATGCTCCAGTGCCATACGCACATACATATTGTAAGATTAACATAATTGTGGCCTAAAATTTGCTGCTAATTTTTATTTGCATGTGTGTGCAAGGCTGTAAAGTGGTTCTAAAGGCAGAAGTTTTTTTTTCACCTTAATGCATTTTATGCAGTAAGGTAAGAAAAACCTTCTGCATGCAGCCCCCCTCCCCCAGCCTCCCCTAAATACTTACCTGAGCCCAATCTTGATCCAGCGGTGTGCACAAGAGCAGCAGCTCTCTCTCCTCTTCGGACAGAGAGGCAGCAGCAGGAGCCATTGGTCCAATCACAGCCAGTGAAGAGACAGCGGGGGATGGGGCAAAGCCACACTCTGTGTGTCAATGGACACACAGATCTAGCTTGAGAGTGAGCAAGCACAGGTTCCCCCTTAGCAAGTAGCTTACTATGGGGGCACTCGGCAGGGGGGAGGAGCCAGAACACTGGCAGGGGACCCAAGAAGGGAATGATTGGCCCTGCTCTGTGCAAAACCATTACACAGAGCAGGTAAATATGACATGTTTATTATTTTAAAGAAAAAAAATAGGTTTAGCATCTTGGAATAGGTCAGAGGTTAAGGACACTTATTGGAAATAAATTATCAAAACGCATTAATGTGTTGAAAGCTCCACACTCTATTTTGGGCACAAAATTGCACCTTTATGGGATATTATTCACTTTACCAAGACATATAGGGGTTGATTTACTAAAGCTGGAGAGTGCAAAACTGGTGCAGCTGTGCATGCTAGCCAATCAGCTTCTAACCTCAGCTTGTTCAATCAAGCTTTCACAATAAAACCTTGAAGCTGATTGGTTTCTGTGTGGAGCTGCACCACTTTCAAGCTTTCGTAAATCAACCCCATAGTACCCATACAAAGTGGCAAACTGTAGCATGGTTCAAATGAAGGTAACAATGAATGCACAAGTATCTGCGACTGTATGAATTATATGCAAGTGCATAAGGTCAGTGGCCACCACTGTGATACCCCCCCACCATGCGTTGGACATTTTTATCCAATTTTCCTCACTCTATATTTATTAGGGATAAACATGCCAGAGACGTCAGTAGCTCTTAACAAGATCTTGCCTGCTGTACCATCCTGTAAATGTGGAATTAGCAGAAACTTTACCTTATTGTGAGGGCTTTGACTATACATCTTGGTACCTGTGTGGATGGATTGAATAAAAAGAGGAGGCAGGGAAGCAGAAGGAGAACAGGGAGAGTATGCAGTTTTTGCACACATTAAAAATAGAATAGTTGAAGGACATATGTAAAAAGAGTGTATACATTCTATGTTAAATTATATACAATGGTGACGGGAGAAAAAAGGATAAGAAACCTTAGGAAAATTGCTAGAAGTCCAGAATGAAAAGCATGGGATATAACAGTGAGAGCGACCAGCTGGTAGTGTGGGAACTGAGCAGGTGTGGAGCGGAATATGAATGTTGGAACAATGTGTTTTTTTTTCAATTGTCCTCTGGTGATTTTGTCATGATCGTGATATGAAGTCCTCCACCAATCTGCACTATAATGTGGTGAAAGGGCTGCCTGGCTACCCGTCTGCAAAGGGGTTAACCCTTTCCCTGGAGAGGCCTGGCAGTGGTAAGATAACACCATACAAGTGATACACACGCACAACATTGCTATCTCTGCTCCCTGTCCTGCCTTTTATCTGCTTATAGGGTGAGAATTATCTCTGGCTACACCGCAGAAGCTTATTTTATTCACACGGCCCTATTAGAATCAAACAGCCTTGCTCTCGCCCGCCAGATAGGCCTAGCCTGTGGCTGCAGAGCATCCCACTTGCATAAACAAACATATAACCTTGAATACAAGTTGCCACCGAGCATCCTTGCCGAGTGTGCAGTAAGAAGATGTGCAGAACACAGCTTTCCGCTGTTTTGCAAACTCTCAGCAAAGTGCGTTTTAACCAGTAGACCAAAGCAGCCATAACGTGTATGCGTGTAGATTCAAGGCAGGCTAATAACAGACACAGCAGGGTGAGTGTGTGTTTAGAAATGCGTTCGTTATGGGGAATTGAGTCTCCCGGAGTGGGCAGTTAGCTTTAATTGCAAATGGTTTTCCCATCGTCTCTTGCGGCCCCCCTGCAGCTCCCATGCACGTTGGGGCTTCTGAAAATCCTCAGCTTCACTGACACCATTGAAAAGTATATTTTGCTTATCATTTGAATCCGGTCCTCTGCGGGGAGGCCGGTTCAGGGTCAGTTCCCTGGACAGATTCCAGTTTTGGGAAATATCGAAGTGTTTCTGTTTAGTGTTTGTTAACCGGTCTAATTTAAAGAAGAAAAAAAAAACATTTTAGAGGTATGCAAATTTCTAATGAATTGTTAAGATTAGCTTTCATCTTCCAGCTGCCTCTATTACCTTATTTCCACTCGTGCATATTTTATTCATTCTGTAACAACTCCCCTCCTCTTTCTGGATTCTGCTCCATTGTTGCCTTTTTTCATTCATCTTTCCTGCTTTCCTTTTTATCGCTAACCTCTTTCTACTGCCTCTCTTTTATCCCTTCTTCAGCCTTGCTGCTCCCTCCCTTCTTCAAGCTCTCATCCCTTCCATTGACTCCCCCTCCTTCTCTCGTGGTACCCATTTTTATCTTTTCTTTTTTTCCTGCAGGCCCGAGAGATAAAAGGCAAATCTTAGCTTTGCTTTTCCCCTGGATAAAACTCCTTTCCTGGTGCTGAAGATAAGAGATGGTGACCAGTCACACACCTCTCCCCCTCCTTCTCTTCTCAAGACCCAAATCCAAACCAGCCTCATATGTTCTTGTGAGGACAAGCAGAAACAATTAACCACTGAGGTATCAAACTATAGTTCTTATGTGGTATGTACACACTGGCACAAAGTCAATGACTTTATAGCAGGCTGTTTTAAATGGGATTTTTTTTTAATTATTCAAAAAAAGTCTCTCTACATTGAAAGTTTGGGCTAATTTATTAATTTACGCATTGAATGCGCACCTTAGAATTACATTTCAAGAAAACGTTTCTAAAGATTTCAAACTAAAAGGATTCTAAAATGTGCCATGAGCTTTATCAAAATAATAATCTTAAAAATAAATCAAGACAACCTTAACAAAAAAAAAAAAGCACATTTTGCATTGTTATTTAATTTGCACAGGAAGTTGCACTTTGCATAGGAATTTTCCTTTATTCCTTAAGAGGATAACTAGACGTCTACACTTTAGGAGTGTGCACCCTTCAAAAATGGCAATCGAGTTTGATAAATCACCAGTTGAAAACTCAAGGAGGTTGATTTACTAAAGGAAAATAATCTGTTCACTTTGAACTTTTCCCCAGAGCTTACTAAAATTGGTGAAATTTCACTTTGCAAAGAATAGCCAATAACGCAGAAAGAGAATTAACCTCCCTGGCAGTATGATTCTGTCAGATTTTCGCGTCTCAAAGCGGTACATTGTTTCGCATAGAAATTTGGCTTTTTATATTGTAGGCCTGTAATTCTTAGGAATAACTCACTTAAATCTGTCCAAACAAGAGTCTAGTAGACATGGGCATCCGCAGAAATTTTTTCACGGGGGGGGGCATCATTTTAAGGTCACCCATGCTATGCCGCTTTTTGACATTATCACATTATCACGGTCAGAGACTGCAGACATAGTACAGGAGATGGTCAGAGGCTGCAGATATAGTACAGGAGATGGTCAGAGACTGCAGACATAGTACAGGAGATGGTCAGAGACTGCAGACATAGTACAGGAGATGATCACTCAGAGACTGCAGACATAGTACAGGAGATGGTCAGAGACTGCAGACACAGTACAGGAGACGGTCATACACTGTGGACATAGTACAAGAGACAGTCAGAGACTATGGACATAGAACAGGAGATGATCAGACACTGCAGACATACTACAGGAGATCGTCAGAGACTGCAGACATACTACAGGAGATGGTCAGAGACTGCAGACATACTACAGGAGATGGTCAGACACTGCAGACATACTACAGGAGATCGTCAGAGACTGCAGACATACTACAGGAGATGGTCAGGACAGGAGACCCCCGATCCGATCCCTGATTCCAGGGGGGGGCAATTACCCCCCCTTGCCCCTATCTGCGGACGCCCATGCTAGTAGACATCCCGGCCGGGTATGATATCGTTTGAAACACGAAATCATAAATTATAAGATAATAAATAATTATCAAAATAATAATATAATAATAATAAAATGTATTCAATAATGTAGTCAAATAATAAGCACTGAAATTTGCTCAGTTGCAGAATTGTCGCTGTCGTCACTTTCAGTGTCTGATGACGAATTTCCCCACAAATCAGTATCACTCAATTCTGCAAATGATTCTTATTTACTATCGCTGATTTCTTGCTGGTCACTTTTTATGTAAAGGGACGCTTTTTGGATGCCATGGACATTCTCAAGTTTCCAAGCAGAAAGAATGGCATATATAATATAAAAGTGCATGCAGGGCACTGGACAGAGCACTAGGGAGAAAGGGGATGTGAAATTATTTCATACAGTAATGTAATCTTACAGATTACAGTGTACTGTATCTTTACTGTGTATTTCACTTTTTGAATTTCCCGCCAGACTCCGTCTCTATGCGACGCGGCACTCGCAGGGAATGGAGCCTGGCCTCACAGTACTTGGGGCGGAAGACACAGTCTGCGGACACAGCGGGAGGATATCGCTGGATCCAGGGGACAAGGTAAGTAACACTGCCTGGATCCAGAGATGCAACCCCGAGTGTGTGCTTTTGGCAGTGAAAATTAACCCTGTGCCACACTCTGGAATAACGCCAGGGAGGTTAAAAACAGCATTTTTTCTTGCACATGATTGGATGATGGAAGTCAGCAACGTTTCACCTCAATCACTGAGCTGTGGAGAAGAGTAACTTCCCTTGCAGAGTGAACAGTTTATTTGCTTTTAGTAATTCAATCCCAAAGACTCTAATACATTTTATCTGGAGTCACAGTGTATCTTTCTAGACATTGTTTTAAAAAAATCCCCTTCTCTGTGATTACTACAGATAAACAACATTGCATATTTAAAAACTGTACATTGCATATATGTGCATTTATAATAAAGAATATGTTGTATTTAGGCTATTATCTGCATGCTTGTCAGTGACGTTAACGTGTGTAGGAGCACATCTTGCTGATCTCTATGACTGAGCCCCAATGGGCTGGGTGAAATGCGTCAGTCGGGAATGGTCTGTGGAACGGTATAGGCTGAGTCCGCCTGTACACATACTGATACTGATCAGCTCGGAAGAGCAGCAGTCATTGCTTCTATGGCATAAACAACTGGATGGTGGCAATGAAGAAACCACCACTCTAGGACAATTAACACTCCATAAGGATCAGCTGTATCTGCAGAATGGGGGGTGCTGGCTTCATTTGCAGTAGACCATGGAACAAAATTAATAGAGGTTGGATAGCCACACTCCCAAACACCGTCTCCTTTTTTTTGACAAGTAAAATAGTGGACAGCACAACAGATGAACTACTAGTCCCAACTGACGCGTTTCACACCTTGGGCTGGTGTTTGCATATAGCTAGTGGATGGTGACACTTCCCGGCACCCCTACTCCTGAGCACCAGCGGGACAACACATTCTTTGCTTGCTTCGAGCAGCACTACAAGACACATACGGGTCACAACTTATTTTATTTGTTAAACATCATTTTTAAATATAGTTTGTTTATAATTTATATAAAGCAGGCAAAAAAGGACCCTAGGGTAACAGTCTTGGTTCATCTGCCCACTACAAGTAAAACACTGAACAAGAATGTGTCATAATTCGGGTTCTCAAAAATGCTCCTGGGATAGTGATCTGAAAATAAATGAAAAAGTTGAATTCTTTCGGCAGGAACACACAGAACTATGCTTGGAGGAATAAAGTATTGTACACCAACACCAAAACCTTATCTCAGCTATGAAGCAAGGTAGAGGGAGCCCCATGGATAGGGCTACTTAGGGGCTTCAAGAACTAGAGAGCTTGATATTATTCAATTATCATCATATAATTTGTATCAAGAAACGAAAAAGACAATGTCAGTATAGCCATTCACCATCTGAAGCTGGCGGATGCAACAAGGCATTACCCAAAACAAAGTAGAAAATCAAAACAGACTGGCTTAAACAGAAGAACATATTCTGCACAGGCCATGTTAGTGCAGGCCTCAATGTAGATGCTGTGGCATGACCTGAAAAAAAAGCTGTTCACACCAGGAATTTCAAAAATATGAATCAAATCAAACAGTTTTGGTAGAAAGAATCACATCACTCATTTAACGATAAACTATTATAAGAGAAACATGGGTTGCTATTGCTTATCTTGAAGATGCTAGTTGTCTGGTTGCTATGTTGACCCTCTGGTTAGCTTCCAAATTTAAAGCCACCACCCAGAAAAACTAGGTAGGTATGGACTTTTCTTCATCTTTCCATATCTGCATACTTGCTTCCAGTCAGTGATTTGAAGTACTTAAACTAGTGGGTCAGAACAACAATCAGGCAACTAGAATTTTCCAAAAGTCAGCACAGCCAGCCCCTGTCCCAAACTTATGTTAAAATGAACACATCTAAGAAGATTTCTCTTCCCTTAGCCAGTGGAATAAAGACATAGTGGTGGATCTGTCATCACGTCTCTAGCTTTACTGGCAGATTGGGACTCTTTCTTGTGGTGTGATGGTTTGTAGAGCTAACTTATTTGTAGAGCAATGAGGGCTTAATTACTATTTTAAACATATAATAGTCTCTTTTATGTGTATGAATTGATTGACTGAGTGAATTTTTGTTACTTCTAGGCTGGATTTACACCACTTGCATTGTAATTAGCGCATGTTGGTGCTTTAATATGAATTTTGTTGTGATGCAGTAAAGAGAAGCAATACCAAGATATCAAGTCCGTGATGCTCCCACAATTTCATTGAAAAGCAAGCGGACATGTATATGTGGAGACCAAATTTGTCAATTTATTAAGTCACTGCATCAATTTTTAGAAACACAAATCACAACATTGTAATCATTAAGAAAAGGTGCAATAAAATAGCAAAAATACAATTCAAAACCTCTGGTCAGTATGGACTCCAGGAGGTGATGAGAATTAAACACCAATAGGGTTGAGCGGACACCTGGATGTTCGGGTTCGGCGGGTTCGGCCGAACTTCGCGAAAAAGTTCGAGTTCGGCCCGAACTTGACCCCGGAACCCCGAACCCCATTAAAGTCAATGGTGACCCGAACTTTTGGGCACTAAAATGGCTCTAAAAAAGTCCTGGAAAGGGCTAGAGGGCCGCAAAAGGAAGCAGAATGGGGGTAAGAGTAGGACAGGTGCCCTGCAAACAAATGTGGATAGGGAAAAAATCACATAAAAAAATAAAAAAATGGAGGAGGAGGTGGAGGTGGATGTGGAGTAGGAGATTGAGGAGGCGGTGACTGTGGCAGTATAGGTGGAAGTGGCGGTGGAGGAGGAGAAGGAGGTAGCCAACACTGTTTTTTGTTTGTTTGTTTTTTTTTTCTAATTGGGGTAGCCCCCAAAATATTGAGACATATTAGAAAAAAAAAAGATCACTATCTGCAGACAAACCCAGAGATGTTCTAGCACGGGTTCACTTTTTCCATATAAAATGTACCATGGTTTATTTTTCATGTTTCCCCTGTTACAAATTCCAATAAAGACTTATGTTCTATAAAAAAAAAAAAGAATAAGTTCACTTAAGTATACCAATGGCTGTGTGAGGCCAGTCTAAATGTCTATTCTGCACAAGGTACAGACAAGTCTTGTGGGATCCATGCCTGGTTCATTTTACTAAAGGTTAGCTTGTCCACGTTGGCTGTGGACAGGTGGCTGCGCTTGTCTATGATAACGCCCCCTGCCATGCTAAACACACGTTCAGACAATACACTGGCTGCAGGGCAGGCCAGCACCTCCAAGGCATAAAGGGCAAGCTCAGGCCATGTGCCCAATTTGGAGACCCAGAAGTTGAATGGGGCAGACCCATCAGTCAGTACGTGTAGGCATGTGCACACATACTGTTTTTTTTGGTTTTTTTTAAACCAGCAATGTAGACGCACTTTTTATTTTTGTGTAAGAAATGCACCACTGGCCGCAAATGTAGTATTTCTTTTTTTTTTTTTAAACCAGCAATGTAGACGCACTTTTTAATTTTGTGCAAGAAATGCCCCACTGGCCGTAATATGCCCCACTGGCTGTAATATTTTGCACAGAAAAAAAAATTAATTTGTCTAACTGCAATGTAAAAGCAGTATTTAAATATGCCAAAATGTTGCCAACTGAACTAACAGAACACGATTAAAGTAGTGTCCCTGACACACAAGCAGTTGCAAGTGCACTGCACTTGCAAAAATGGCTGCAAATGCCCACCTAACAAACAGAAAAATTGCTTAGGTTTTATATGAGGCACTTTGCTTAGCAAACAAAATGTACTCTACAAAACAAAAATCTCCTCTAGCACCCACCCACCAATAAATCACTGTTTTTAACAGATTTTCTAAAGCTAATCTGTCCCTCACAGCAGCAGCAGCATCCTCTCCCTACACTAGTATGATATGATTTTCTAAAGCTAATCTGTCCCTCACAGCAGCAGCAGCAGCAGCATCCTCTCCTTACACTAGTATGAGATGATGTGACATGCAGCACTACGTGACTCCAGGTTATATAGAGGCTGGGTCACATGATGCACTGGCCAGTCACAGCCATGCCATTAGTAGGCATGGCTGTGATGGCTTCTAAGGGCAAACAAGTGAAACACTTGTTGATTGGCTGCCCTGCAGCTATTCAACAGGCACGAAAAAATACCCGAACCCGGACTTTTTCTCAAATGTCCGGGTTCGAGACATGGACACCTTAAAGTCCGGTACGAACCCGAACTTTACAATTCGGGTTTGCTCAACTCTAAACACCAATAATACAATAACAACCTATATGGGAAAAATGAGAAAAGATACTACTTATCAATGAAAATAGTACACACCTGTAGCACATCATACAAACACTCACAGTACCTCAAACCCAGTATATATCCCAGTCAGGGACATCTAAAAACAAAAATAAAAAAAACGTTATAAAAAATCTCAAACTATATGAAAAATATATAGGACGGTTATCTGGGTAAAGATGATCTATACCAGTGGTCTCCAAACTGCGGCCTGAGGGTGGGATGTGGCCCTTTGCTTGCCTTTATTCGGCCCTTGGGGCACTATTCCTCCCACGGATACGAGACACTATTCTGCCATCCGACACCAACAATGGGACACAATTTATTTTCTGACACCAATAATGGGGCACTATTCTTCCCTATAACACCAATGATGGGGCATTATTCTTCCCCCTAATACCAAATGTGACAGAGTTTACTCCCACTGATGTCAGGAAAATTTCCACTCCTACTGGCCACAGTCCGGCCAGTGGGAGTGGAAGGACTATAAACCGGCCCTTTGCTAAGAAAGTTTGGAGACCCCTGATCTATACCCACCATATATAAATCAGAGTATATCTTCCAGACAACATTTAAGCAAAAATACTCATTAGAGAACTGGATCACTTTTTGTTTTTAATGTATATAATAAATACCAGGTTTTAGGGTTCTGTGGGAAACAGAAACAAAGCATTGCCAGTTTGCCACTCCATAAATGAAATGCCTAAATACTACACAGCATAGCCCTGTGTAGAAGAGCAGCAGACCTAATTATTTGCTGTTGGATTTAGGAAATACTTTAAGGACTTTTTCTTCCCCCAGTCTGTGAGCAGAGAAAGGAGAAGCAGCACATTGATGAGCTCATCTCTCTGTCAAACTGCTTTCCCCTCAGCACGTTCCTTGTCAGCACATGAACACCATTGTACAACTGACTGGCTACCTGTGTTACTTCTGGCCCACCCTTTGCAGGAGTGTGTCTATGGGAATGTTTGACCATTCTACCAGAAGCAAATTTGTGAGGTCAGGAACTGATGTAGATTAGAAGGCCTGGCTTGCAGTTGTTTTTCAGGTGTTCGGTTTGACCCCTTAGTTCCAGTGAAGGGAACTCTTAATTTTGGACAATTTCATGCTCCCAACTTTGGGTCCCAACAGTTTCAGGGATGGCTCTTTCCTGTTCCAACATGACTGTGCAACAGTGCACAAAGCAAGGTCCATAAAGACATGGATGACTGAGTTTGGGGTGGAGGAACTTGACTGGCCTGCACAGAGTCCTGACTTCAACCTTATAGAACACCTTTGGGATGAATTAGAGCAGAGACTGTGAGCCAGGCCTTCTCATCCGCATCAGTGCCTGACCTCACAAATGCTCTTCTGGAAGAATGGTCAAACATTCCCATAGACACTCCTAAACCTTGTGGACAGCCTTCCCAGAAGTGTTGAAGCTGTTATAGCTGCAAAGAGTGGGTCAACTCAATATTGAACCCTCGGACTAAAGGCCCGTACACATGATCAAAAAATCTGAAGAAAAATTTTGTCCGAAGAACGATCTACCGATTTTCTGACCGTTAGTATGGTGATTTCGACAGCCGATTCCGAATTTTCGGACGACAAAAACTGATGTGTAGGCTCTAAAATTTTTGTCGTTGTTAAACACAACGTCCAATTTCCATTTAACTAGTACAGTTTTCGTCCGAAAAAAATCGATAGAGCAAAACTATGCATGCTCAGAAACGAAAGAACACATACAAAACAATTCAACAATTTGCATTTTGTCGTACGAGAATTTTCGGATTTTTAGTAATCTCTTCAGATTCGATATGAGACTAGCATCCAACAAAAAATGCACAAAAATTCGTCCAATAATCTGATTGTGTGTACCCGGCTTAAGACCCCATACACACTATTAGATTTTCTACAGATTTTTGTCTTCAAATTTACCAAAACCACGTAGTGCAAGGGCCTGCCTGATTGCATACAAATTAAAACTCCTAAGGTTTGGCTTCATATGATATGTTTTTGGTAAATCTGAAGAAAATCTAGTAGTGTGTATGGGGTCTAAGACTGGGATGCCATTAAAGTTCACGTGCGTGTAAAAGCAGGTGTCCCAATACTTTTGGTATTATAGTGTATTCATATATATGGAGCCGCATTGATCTGTGTTTTCTATAACTGCCTGGAGTTCAGTCTTAGACCCCATACACACTATTAGATTTTCTGCAGATTTTCGTCTTCAGATTTGCCAAAACCATATAGCATGAGGTCAAACCTTAAGAGTTTCAATTTTTTATGCAATCAAGCAAGCATTTGCACTACGTGGTTTTGGTAGATCTGAAGACAAAAATCTGCAGAAAATCGAATAGTGTGTATGGGGCATAAAAGTCTCTTTTTTCTCATAACAACTTCCAATCCACAATGCTTCACACTCTCAAAGCCATACATCTCGGCAAGAAACCTACAGTTAAGGTCATGAGTAAACATTGTAAACCTGTATGAATAGGGGAGAAAGCTGACAATGGATTCCAGCTGAAAGAGGAATAACACTAATGCCACAAGTAGAATTCTCTGCAATGCTGCAGGTGTAGTGAAGCAGATAGGACATGATGAGAACAAGCATGGGCATCTATAAACATACAGTACACATAACTATGTTACAAGTGCAAATCTGCTGTTCAAACCTGTATGAAGCACAAACTGCATTCTCTGTGCTTTTGAAAAAGGCTGACTACAATGGCGATTTGGATTACATCACGACGTGTTGAGGTGTGTACTGTCCTGGCAGTATTTTCTGGCATCAAACAAACTGCCATGTTTAAAGGATAACTGTATTTATTACAAAAAATTAATATATAAATGCACATATATTTGCGTAAAAAAAAATTGCGCATTTGCAAGCACAATCACTGGATCACAAGTTCAATGCCAAATTCCTGCAGACTCTTCATCCAGCTCTACGTCTGTACCAAGGAATGGATTTTCAGTGAAAGTGTCAATAAACTACAAGTGTGGTGATTATTTGAATTCCATTAAGAACTCTATCTGCCACTATGGCAGACGGGACTTGTAATTCATTTGTTTACAGAACATGTAACATGGACCAAAAGATGGAGTTCTACTACATGTGGTGACAAAGCCTATTACATACAGCAGGGGAAACTGAAACTATGAACTACATGACAGGTGTCTGTCTTAAAAAATCTAAAATTACAAGCGTTTCGCAATATGAGCAGTTTTTTTTTTAATTCTGACTCGGTTTGCACATAACGAGTAAACATTTAGCCTTTTTGCATGCAATACCGCATATGGCCAGGTTTTGGAGGCGCTGGTGAGCCTCAGAGGTGGACGGAAATTCTTGGAATTCCTCGGAAATACCGAAAGTGTAAACACTTTCAGAGCATTGCCGAGTGATCCCGACGTCTTAGAGGCTGACCAGCCGCCCGCAAATCTGGCCACATGTTGTATTGCATACACCAGGAGCCCCTGAAACCGTGGCCATATACAGTACTGCATAGACAAGCAGTGACTGTGGAAAGAATTAACCGAGTTTCACAAGCTTTGATATACGAGTGCTTTGGATTACAAGTATTCTCCTGGAACAGATTATGCTCGTAATCCAAGGTTCCACTGTACTTTAAGAAGGCTATATACAAAGTAACATTTAGGGCTTGTTTACACCAAGTGCAGTGACTGGTGTTTTTCCGTACTGGATCAACATCAGTTAATTGTTTTCTATACGGCCCATTTACACCCCAATGCTGGTGTGGTGTGTGCTGCGAAAAAATGCAGGGCACTGGATGGCACCACACTGCAGTGCAGTGCAGTGCAGAGCACCGCGCTTTTGTGCAGAGACCTGAATCAAGTATATATTTTCAGTAAAGTAAACAAAAAAATATAGTATAGTACAGTGAAACCTTGGTTTACGAGTAATGCGGTATACAAGCACTTTGAAACAGGAGCATCTCTTAAAAAAAAATCCCAACTCGGTTTGCGAGCGCTGTCTCACAAAACGAGCAGGATTAAGCCTCAGTGCAAGCAATACCACATGTGGCCAGATGTGCGGGGGCGCTGGTGAGCCTCAGAGATGCTTGGAAGCATTCGGAAATACTGAAAGTGTAAACAGTTCCCAAGCATTTCCGAGCATCTCTGAGCCTCACCAGCACCACCACACCTCTGGCCTCATACGGTATTGCATACACCAGCGCCCCCAGACCTCCGGCCACATGCAGTACTGCATTGACAAGCAGTCACTGTGGAACGAATTATCTGAGTTTCCATTGTTTCCTATGGGGAAATATGCTTTGATATACGAGTGATTTGGATTACAAGCATTTTCATGGAACGGATTATGCTCGTAATCCAAGGTTCCACTGTATGTGGAAACACACCATTCCCTACACCACAATGCTCGGCAAAACTGACAGCAGATTCCTAGCTAAAGCAAATAATTTTAGCATGAGGCCCTTGAAAAACTCTTACAAAAAAAGAACAATCAAAAACTTCAAAAGTGATATTTTCTCAATTGTATAAATCTGTAAATCAAGACTACTGTACTGGATTGCTGGTTGACAAGAAGCTAAAGTGTTCTGAATGAATAGACAAAAATTGCTAAAATTATTATTTCTTGTGGAGGTGTTTTCAGCTTAAAATGGAATTTACATTATGATCACATTAAAAACTCAATCTGCAAATAATATCCAATTTCTCTTTTATAAAATCACATAGTAGAGGTGCTAGTGACATTTTTGGATCTGCCCATTGGGCCTGATGTATTAAAATGATTGAGAACAGGGAGAAATCATTATTAATGTAATTGATACATTTTCAGATCGGATTTGCATGAGTGCACAGATTTGTGCACACCCAGTAATCACAATCCCCGAACTGAAGGGTTAGCAGATTTTTAAAATTAAATCTGGAAATGCCTAACTTTAAGCAGACCCACACAACACACCCACGTTTGTAATCGGGAGTCAAGAATAAGTAATGCACAGCATTCAGGGGTCAGGATTAAGTATCACACAGAGTTCAGGGGTTAGGATTAAGTATCACACAGAGTTCAGGGGTCAGGATTAGGTATTGCACAGAGTTCAGGGGTCAGGATTAAGTATCGGACAGAGTTCAGGGGTCAGGATTAAGTATCACACAGAGTTCAGGGGTCAGGATTAGGTATCACACAGAGTTCAGGGGTCAGGATTAGGTATCGCACAGAGTTCAGGATTAGGTATCACACAGAGTTCAGGGGTCAGAATTAAGTATCACACAGAGTTCAGGGGTCAGGATTAGGTATCACACAGAGTTCAGGGTTCAGGATTAAGTATCACACAGAGTTCAGGGGTCAGCATTAGGTTTCGCATAGAGTTCAGGGGTCAGGATTAAGTATCACACATAGTTCAGGGGTCAGGATTAGGTATCACACAGGGTTCAGGGTTCAGGATTAAGTATCACACAGAGTTCAGGGGTCAGGATTAGGTATCGCATAGAGTTCAGGGTTCAGGATTAAGTATCACACATAGGTCAGGGGTCAGGATTAGGTATCGCACAGAGTTCAGGGTTCAGGATTAAGTATCGCACAGAGTTTAGGGGTCAGGATTAAGTATCACACAGAGTTCTGGGGTCAGGATTAGGTATCGCACAGAGTTCAGGGTTCAGGATTAAGTATCGCACAGAGTTCAGGGATCAGGATTAAGTATCGCACAGAGTTCAGGGGTCGGGATTAGGTATCGCACAGAGTTCAGGAATCAGTATTTAATAACATGCAGAGGGAGATTTACTACAACCAGATCACTCAGAATCTGGTGCAGCTGTCCATGGTAGCCAATCACCTTCTAAGGCTGGGTTCACACTGGTACAACAAATGCTCATTGAAGTCAGATCATCATCTTTACTGATCCGACTTTGGCATGCGACTTGTGCTCTGAGGATCTTGAAGGGGTCTGGATTTTAAAGGGAACCCCAACTCCAAAAAATCCATACCAGACCCTTATACTAGCATGCAGCCCGGCAGTTCAGGAAAGGGGGTGGGGACGAGCGAGCCCCCGAACCATACCAGGCCACATGCCCTCACCATGGCGGGGGGGGGGGGTAGTTGCCATGTTGATGCGGACAGGGGACTTTTCATGACAACCCTGGCCGGGCGGTGACATCACATGGGGGGCCTCCTGATGATGTTAGCAGGTGGCCCCACCCCGTGCCTGTATAAGTAATGGCACACGGGGGCCCTAGCCTAGCCTTTCCCTAGCGGGAGAGAACGCTGAGAGAAGGTCGGAGGAAGAAAAGAGGGGGAAGACAACTGAGAGAGGAGACCCGGCTGAAGGAGAAAACAGCGAAGAGAGGAGAAGAACTGGCAGAGGGAGAAGACAACAGAGGAGGAGGAAGAAGAGCTGGAGAGGGGAGAAGAAATTGGAAGAGACTCCGGAGCTGATTTAATAATTTATTTTATCAAAAACCTGTGTACTGTTTTTATTCTTGTCACTTTTTTTATGTGAATGGGTAGGGGTACAATGTACCCCATACTCTTTCACATAGGGCGGGGGGCTGGTATCTGGGGGCTCCCTTGTTAAAGGGGGCTTCCAGAGTCCGATGAGCCCCCACCCACAGACACCGACAACCACCAGCCAGGGTTGTCAGGAAGAGTCCCTTGTCCTCATCAACATGTGGGCAAGGTGCTTTGGGTGGGGCCCCCCTACCCCAAATTACCCACCCAACCCATTTTGAGGGCACGTGGCCTGGTATTTTTTGGGGAGGGCACTCGCTCATTCCCACCTCCTTTCCTGACCTGCCAGGCTGCGTGCTAGGGTAAGGGTCTGGTATGGATTTTGGGGGGGGCTCCACGCCGTTTTTTTTTCCCCTTAAAATCCATACCAGACTGAAGGGCCTGGTATGGTCTTGGAGGGGGAACCCCATGCCATTTTTTTTTTATTTGGTTTGGAGTTTCCCCTAAAGATTCATACCAGACACACAGTGCCTGGGATTAGGATTAGGTATTGCACAAAGTTCAGGGGTAAGGAGTATATAACAGACAGTGTTTAGGGGTCAGGATTACGTATCACACAAAGTCCAGGGGTCAGGAGTATATAACACACAGGGTTCAGAGGTCAGGATTAATTATCGCTTAAAGTTCAGGGGTCAGGAGTATATAACCGACAGTGTTTAGGGGTGAGGATTACGTATCACACAAAGTTCAGGGGTCAGAAGTATATAACACACAGGGTTCAGGATTAAGGAGCATACAGAGTTCAGGGGTCAGGATAAAATAAGGAACAGAGTTCAGGGGTCAGGATTAGGAATCTGAAAGGGTTCAGTGGTCAGGATTAAGTAATGCAATGAGTTCAGTGGTCATGATTAGAGTTGAGCGAACCTCTGGAAGTTCGGGTTCTGCTGGTCCGTCCGAACTTCGGGACAAAGTCCGGGTCCGGGTCCGGACGGAACCCGAACGATCGCACGGACAACGAACCCCATTGAAATCAATGGGGACCTGAACTTTTATGCACAAAAATGGCTGTAACAAAGTCCTGGAAAGCCCTAGAGGGCTGCAAAAGGAAGTAAAATGGGGGTAAGGGTAGGGCAAGTGCCCTACAAAAAAATGGGGCCAGGGAAATAACTGTAAATATTTAAAAAATAATAAAAACATAAAAAAAGCAAAAATGGAGGTGAATGTGGATCATCTTCAAACTGTGTCTGAAAAGTATTAATTAATGGTAGAAGCCATATAACTGTTCTAAAATCATCTTCAAACTAGGGCAAGTGCCCTACAAATAAATACAAAAATAATAAAAAATTTATAAATGTCAATAAAGGGACCGGGGTAAAAAAACATCCCGTGAACGGGATGGGAATGGGGGTAAAATGAAGGAAAACGTCGGGAGATCCCGAAAGGTCCTGAAACAATGTCGGTAAAAACACGTATTTTCAAGTCCAGGGGTAACTAAAGTTACCCCAAGCAACAGGCACGCTAGCAAGCCCAAGGCAGGCCTGGGCCTGGGCCTGAAACAGGGCTTCAAGCCTGCCTGGTCGTCTTGGGCTTGAAGGTCTCCAAGCGAGTTG
The DNA here is from genome assembly GCA_018402905.1 of Glandirana rugosa. NCBI lineage: Eukaryota > Metazoa > Chordata > Amphibia > Anura > Ranidae > Glandirana > Glandirana rugosa. The sequence goes on along the minus strand of BLSH010333321.1, from coordinate 2,464,282 downwards.
AGATT
>BLSH010333321.1:2418131-2436237 GCA_018402905.1 Glandirana rugosa | reverse complement strand
CCCTTATTGTGTCCCCCCGGTTTGGTTTGCACCAGAACACCGTGAACACACAAACCCTATTAAAATCAATGGGACAAGAGCATGAAAAATAAAAAATGCTAATTTTAAAGGCTTACAGCCAGGTCCATAAATATTGGGACATCGACACAATTCTAATCTTTTTGGCTCTATACCCCACCACAATGGATTTGAAATGAAACGAACAAGATGTGCTTTAACTGCAGATTTTCAGATTTAATTTGAGGGTATTTACATCCAAATCAGTTGAGCGGTGTAGGAATTACAACAGTTTGTATATATTCCCCCCACTTTTTAAGGGACCAAAAGTAATGGGACAATTGGCTGCTCAGCTGTTCCATGACCAGGTGTGTGTTATTCCCTCATTATCCCATTTACAAGGAGCAGATAAAAGGTCCAGAGTTCATTTCAAGTGTGCTATTTGCATTTGGAATCTGTTGCTGTCAACTCTCAATATGAGATCCAAAGAGCTGTCACTATCAGTGAAGCAGAAAAAAACAAAACAAACCTATCAGAGAGATAGCAAAAACATTAGGTGTGGCCAAATCAACTGTTTGGAACATCTTTAAAAAGAAAGAACGCACCGGTGAGCTCAGCAACACCAAAAGACCCGGAAGACCACGGAAAATAATTGTGGTGGATGACCGAAGAATTCTTTCCCTGGTGAAGAAAACACCCTTCACAACAGTTGGCCAGATCAAGAACACTCTCCAGGAGGTAGGTGTATGTGTGATAAAGTCAACAATCAAGAGAAGACTTCACCAGAGTGAATACAGAGGGTTCACCACAAGATTTAAACCATTGGTGAGCTTCAAAAACAGGAAGGCCAGATTAGAGTTTGCCAAGCAAAAAAGCCTTCACAGTTCTGGAACAACATCCTATGGACAGATGAGACCAAGATCAACTTGTACCAGAGTGATGGCAAGAGAAGAGTATGGAGAAGGAAAGAAACTGCTCATGATCCAAAGCATACCACCTCATCAGTGAAGCATGGTTGTGGCAGTGTCATGGCGTGGGCATATATGGCTGCCAATGGAACTGGTTCTCTTGCATTTATTGATGATGTGACTACTGACAAAAGCAGCAGGATGAATTATGAAGTGTTTCGGGCAATATTATCTGCTCATATTCAGCCAAATGCTTCAGAACTCATTGGACGGCGCTTCACAGTACAGATGGACAATGACCCGAAGCACACTGCGAAAGCAAACAAGAGTTTTTTAAGGGAAAGAAGTGGAATGTTATTCAATGGGCAAGTCAAGCATCTGACCTGAATCCGATTGAGCATGCATTTCACTTGCTGAAGACAAAACTGAAGGGAAAATGCCCCAAGAACAAGCAGGAACTGAAGACAGTTGCAGTAGAGGCCTGGCAGAGCATCACCAGGGATGAAACCCAGCGTCTGGTGATGTTTATGCGTTCCAGACTTCAGGCTGTAATTTGCAGCCAAGTATTAAAAAGTGAAAGTTTGATTTATGATTGTTAATCTGTCCCATTACTTTTGGTCCCTTAAAAAGTGGGAGGCACATATACAAACTGTTGTAATTCCTACACCGGTCACCTGATTTGGATGTAAATACCCTGAAATTAAAGCTGAAAGTCTGCAGTTAAAGCACATCTTGTTTGTTTCATTTCAAATCCATTGTGGTGGTGTGGAGAGCCAAAAAGATTTGAATTGTGTCGCTGTCCCAATATTTATGGACCTGACTATATGCAAGTTATTGCCATAAAAAGTGTATGGGGACCCGGGTACTGCCCTAGGGGGCATGTATCAATGCAAAAAAAGTTTCTAAAACAATAATTTTTTTCGGGAGCAGTGATTTTAATAATGCTTAAAGTGAAAAAATAAAAATGAAATATTCCTTTAAATATCGTGCCTGGGGGGTCCTCTTAATCTGCCTGTAAAGTGGTGCATCTGTGCGATGTGTAGAACAGTGCCAAAGCAAAATTACATTTACAAAGGAAAAATGTCATTTAAAATTGCCGTGGCTAAAATGTATTGCCGGCTCTCGGCAATATAGATTAAAAATCACTGAAAAACTTTGCATTGGGGTCCCCCCCAGTCCATACCAGGCCCTTTGGGTCTGGTATCCCTTTGGGTCTGGTATGGATTTTAAGGGGAATCCCATGCCAAAATGTAAAAAACAAATGATGTGGGGGTCCCTTCCAAAATCCATGCCAAACCCTTCATGTCTGGTATGGATTTTAAGGGGAGCCCCGCGCCAAAATTAAAAAAAAAATGGCATGGGGTTCCCCCCAAAATCCATACCAGACCCTTATCTGAGCATGCAACCTGGCAGGTCAGGATAGGGGGGGCGAGCGAGCGCCCCCCCCTCCTGAACCATGCCAGGCCACATGCCCTCAACATGGGGAGGGTGTTTAAGGTCCCCCCAAAATACTTTGTCCCCATCTTGATGGGGACAGGGGCCTCTTCCCGACAACCATGGCCAGTGGTTGTCAGGGTCTGTGGGCAGGGGGCCTCCAGATCCCGACCCCCCATGTGAATGAGTACGGGGCACATTGTACCCCTACCCATTCACCAGAAAAGGAGTGTAGTGTTACAATAAACAGTAGGCAGTTTTTGGCAAGTCCTTTGTTAAAAATATCTTCTTCTTCCCCAGCTTCTTCTTTCTTCCTCTGGTCATCCACCATCTTCTCCTTCCCCGCTTCTTCTTCTGGTCTTCTCCTTCTTTTGGTCTTCCTCTGCTTCTTCCTTCCTTTTGTTGTCTTCTTCTTCCTCTGCCGCTGCTCCCGCTGCCGACCAGAGGCAACTCCCAAAATGGGCAGTCTTCAGTTTGACAGTTATTTTATAGGTAAGGGCGGGGCCACCCTGTGATGTAAATGGGTGACCCCGTCCCTCTGACATCACATGATGTCAGAAGGGGGTAGGGTCACTCGGTTACATCACTGGGTGGCCCCACCCTTGCCTATAAAATAGCTGTCAAACTGAAGACAGCCCATTCTGGGAGTCGCCTCTGGTCGACATCGGGAGCGGCGGCAGAGGAAGAAGGAGAAGACGACGAGAGGAAGGAAGAAGCGGAGGAATACCAAAAGAAGAAGGAGAAGACCAGAAGAAGAAGCAGGGAAGGAGAAGATGGAGGAAGAGTGGAGGAAAAAAGAAGAAGTGGGGGAAGAAGAAGACATTCATAATAAAGGTCTTGTCAAAAACTGCCTACTGTTTTTTTTAACACTATACTCCTTTTTTGGTGAATGAGTAGGGGTACAATGTACACTATACTCATTCACATGGGGGGGCAGGATCTGGGGGGCCCATTTTTAAAGGGGGTTTCCAGATTCAGATAAGCCCCCTGCCCACAGATCCCGACAACCACCGGCCAGGGTTGTTGGGAAGAGGCCCTTGTCCTCATCAACATGGGGACAAGGTGTTTTGGGGGGACCTTAAACACCCTCCCCATGTTGAGGGCATGTGGCCTGGTATGGTTCAAAAGGGGGGGCACTCGCTCGTCCCCCCCTATCCTGACCTGCCAGGTTGCATACTCGAATAAGGGTCTGGTATGTATTTTGGGGAGGACCCCCTTGCCATTTTTCTTTAAATTTTGGTGCGGGTTTCCCCTTAAAATCCATACCAGACCGGAAGGGCCTGGTATGCATTTTGGTGAGACCCCAATGTCATTTTTTTTTTAAATTTTGCTGCAGGGTTCCCCTTAAAATCCATGCCAGACCTGAAGGGCCTGGTATGGATTTTGGGGGACCCCCACGCCATTTTTTTATATGTATTTTATATGTATACTGCAATATGGTGACTCTGTATACCCCTATCTGGTGACTATATACCCTATCTGGAGCTCTGTATACTGCGATATGGTGACTCTGTATACCCTATATGGTGACTGTATATTGGGATATGGTGACTCTGTATACCCCTATCTGGTGACTGTATACCCTATCTGATGCTATGGATACTGCTATCTGGGGCTCTGTATACTGCTATATGGTGACTGTATACTGCTATCTGGGGCTCTGTATACTGCTATATGGTGGCTCTGTATATTGATATCTGGGGCTCTGTATATTGCGATATGGTGACTCTGTATACTGCTATATGGGGCTCTGTATACTGCTATCTAGGGCTCTGTATACTGCTATCTGGGGCTCTGTATACTGCTATCTGGGGCTCTGTATACTGTTATATGTTGACTCTGTATATTGCTATATTGTGACTCTGTATACCGCTATATGGTGACTCTGTATACTGCTATCTGGGGCTCTGTATGCTGCTATCTGGGGCTATGTATACTGCTATATGGTGACTTATACTGCTATCTGGGGCTCTGTATACTGCTATATGGTGACTCTGTATATTGATATCTGGGGCTCTGTATATTGCAATATGGTGACTCTGTATACTGCTATATGGTGACTCTGTATACTGCTATATGGGGCTCTGTATACTGTTATCTAGGGCTCTGTATACTGCTATCTGGGGCTCTGTATACTGCTATCTGGGGCTCTGTATACTGCTATATGTTGACTCTGTATATTGCTATATGGTGACTCTGTATACTGCTATCTGGGGCTCTGTATACTGCTATCTGGGGCGCTCTGTATACTGCTATCTGGGGCTCTGTATACTGCTATATGGTGAGTGTATACTGCTATATGGTGACTCTGTATATTGATATCTGGGACTCTGTATATTGCGATATGGTGACTCTGTATACTGCTATATGGGGCTCTGTATACTGCTATCTAGGGCTCTGTATACTGCTATCTGGGGCTCTGTATACTGCTATCTGGGGCTCTGTATACTGCTATATGTTGACTCTGTATACTGCTATATGGTGACTCTGTATACCGCTATATCGTGATTCTGTATACTGCTATCTGGGGCTCTGTATACTGCTATCTGGGGCTCTGTATACTGCTATCTGAGGCTCTGTATACTGCTATCTGGTGACTCTGTATACCCCTATCTGGTGACTCTGTATACCCCTATATGGTGATTCTGTATACCCCTATCTGGTGACTCTGTATACCCCTATATGGTGATTCTGTATACCCTATCTGGTGATGCTGGGCTGTATACTCCTGACACAAGGGATGGAAACCATAAGTGTGGGGCTTATGCGAAGTGGGAGGGGTCAAAAAGGAAGGGTGGGGTCTGGGACCCCCCATCCTAAAATCTCACAAGCCGCCACTGCTCTGAACTGCAATATATATACTATAAGGACTGCACTATATACTACACTTGTGCACGGCTGAAAAAATTTAGTTTTCGTTCCATGCCTTTTTTTATTTTTTCGGAAATTCAGGAATTCAGAAAAAATCGGAAATTGGAAATTCAGAAATTCAAAAATTCGGAAATCGCATATTTGGAAATTCGTGAATTCGGTAACTCAGAATTCGAAAATGCCGAAATTCTAGAACATTTGAAATCATAGCTAACTAATAAATAACTATTAACCACTTCAGCCCCAGAAGGATTTCCCACTTTAGGACCAGAGCACTTTTTGCGATACGGCACTGCGTCGCTTTAACTGACAATTGTGTGGCCGTGCGACGTTGTACCCAAACGAAATTTGCATCCTTTTTTTCCCACAAATAGAGCTTTCTTTTGGTGGTATTTGATCACCTCTACGTCATTTCTGATCTCCGATATAAACAAAAGAAGAGCGACAATTTCGCAAAAAAAAAAAACACATTTCTTACTTTTTACTAAAATACAAATCCAAAAAAAATATAAAAAAACATTTTTTTCCATCGGTTTTGGTTGATTTATATTCTTCCTCATATTTCGCAATCTGCTTTTATTGATTGGTTTGCGCAAAAGTTGCCGTGTTTCCGGATGATGAGAATTAATTTCTGGGGTTTTTATTTATTTATTTTTACTAGTAATGGCAGCGATCTGCGATTTTTAGCGGTACCACGATATTGCAGCGGACATGTCGGACCATTTTGACACTTTTTTGAGACCATTGGCATTTATACAGCGATCAGTGCTATAAAAATGCACTGATTACTGTGTAAATGCAATTGGCAGTGAAGGGGTTAACCTGGAGGGGCGCTCTAAGGGTTAACTGTGTTCCCTGGGCATGTTCTAACTGTGTGTGGGCTGGCCTGCCTGCTCCCTGGCCCTTCCGAACACTGTGAGCGCGCCTTCGCGGCGCACGTGCGTTCACAGTGAGAGATATCGCAGCCGTCGTAATATGATGGCAGTTTGCGATATCGAGCCACTCTATCACCGTCAGACTGAGGTCGGCGGTCGGCAAGTGGTTAAATTACAGGTATTGGAATTTCTTTTCAAATTTGGCTGTTAGTGAACTTAAATCCGTAATGTATCACTAACAGCCACATTTCCAAGGAAATTCTAATACCTATAATTTAATAGTTCGTAAAATTAGTAAAGTTATTATTGGTTAGTTATTATTTCCGATTTTCTAATTTTCGGATTGCCGAACTTTCGAATTTCGGATTTTTGGCTTTTCAGATTACTGAATTTCCCAAATTAATGCATTTTGGATACTCTGATTATCGGATTACCGAATTTTCGAATTTGAAAAAACAACATTCGGAAAAATGTGGAAATTCTAATTCATCCGAACGCCCGAATTTTGAAAAAAAATTTTTGTAATGAAACAAATGCCTACTATATACTCTGAACTGCAATTTATATACTATACGGACTGCACTATATACTCTGAACATTATTATATACACTACGGGGGCTGGACTATATAAAATTGTAATTACAACACTTGGGTGTTGGTGGTGCCTGAACATTGTAACCCCTCACAGTTACTCTTGTTGAGTGCAGGAATGGGCCCTGCTGTTAAAAATGTAATTATATGCCCCTGTTAAACAGGTGCAGAAAAATTGTACCTTGGGTGTTGGTGGTGCCCTATACTGTACACCACCGAATGCACTGTATATATAGTCTACTTTGAATGCAGAGTATATATATATATATATATATATATATAAATTATATTATATTGTATATATAAATTCTTACACTGCCTGCATTGACTGTATATAGTCTAAACTGAATGCAGAGTATATATATATATATATATATATATATATATATACACTACACTGTTTACATATATCCTTACACTACCTGCACTGACTGTATATGCTCTACACTGAATGCGCTGTATATATAATCTACACTGAATGCAGCGTGTATATGTGCAGCACCTGAAACTACGGATGCTGGAAGCCTGTGCTAGCATTTCTCCTGCGGTGTTGCTATCAGTGTGTGAAGAGTTGGAGAAGAGGGTTGCATTGACAATCCAACACAATGGGCAGCACATTGAACACATTTTATAAGTGGTCAGAAACTTGTAAATAACTCATGAAAGAATAAAGTTGCGTTAAAACCAAGCACACCATTGTTTTTCTTGTGAAATTCCCAATAAGTTTGATGTGTCACATGACCCTCTTCCTATTGAAAAAACAAAAGTTGTATTCAAAATGGCCGACTTCAAAATGGCCGCCATGGTCACCACCAATCTTGAAAAGTTTCCCCCCTCACATATACTAATGTGCCTATACTAATGTGCCACAAACAGGAAGTTAATATCACCAACCATTCCCATTTTATTAAGGTGTATCCATATAAATGGCCCACCCTGTAGATATATATATATAGTTATATACAGTATCTCACAAAAGTGAGTACACCCCTCACATTTTTGTAAATATTTTATTATATCTTTTCATGTGACAACACTGAAGAAATTACGCTTTGCTACAATGTAAAGTAGTGAGTGTACAGCTTGTATAACAGTGTAAATTTGCTGTCCCCTCAAAATAACTTAACACACAGCCATTAATGTCTAAACCGCTGGCAACTAAAGTGAGTACACCCCTAAATGAAAATGTCCAAATTGGGCCCAATTAGCCTTTTTCCCTCCCCGGTGTAATGTGACTCATTAGTGGTACAAGGTCTCAGGTGTTAATGGGGAGCAGGTGTATTAAATTTGGTGTTATCACATTCACTCTCTCATACTGGTCACTGGAAGTTAAACATGGCACCTCATGGAAAAGAACTCTCTGAAGATGTAAAAAAAATAATTGTTGGTCTACATAAAGATGGCCTAGGCTATAAGAAGATTGCCAAGACCCTGTAAATGAGCTGCAGCACGGTGGCCAAGACCATACAGCGGTTTAATAGGACAGGTTCCCCTCAGAACAGGCCTTGCCATGGTCAACCAAAGAAGTTCAGTGCACATGCTCAGCATCAAATCCAGAGGCTGTCTTTGGGAAATAGGCATATGAGTGCCACTGGCAGTGCTGCAGAGGTTTAAGGGGTGGGAGGTCAGCCTGTCAGTGCTCAGACCATACACTGCACACTACATCAAATTGGTCTGCATGGCCGTCGTACCAGAAGGAAGCCTCTTCTAAAGATGATGCACAAGAAAGCTCGCAAACAGTTTTCTGAAGACAAGCAGACTAAGGATTACTGGAACCATGTCCTGTGGTCTTATGAGACCAAGGTAAACTTATTTGGTTCAGATGGTGTCAAACATGTATGACGGCAACTAGATGAGGAGTACAAAGAGAAGTGTGTACAGTCAAGCATGGTGGTGAGAGTGTCATGGCCTGGGGCTGCATGAGTGCTGCCGGCATTGGGGAGCTACAGTTCACTGAGGGAACCATGAATGCAAACATGTGCTGTGACATACTGAAGCAGAGCATGATCCCCTCCCTTCAGAGACTGGGCTGCTGTGCAGTATTCCAATGACCCCAAACACACCTCCAAGATGACCACTGTCTTGCTAAAGAAGCTTAGGGTAAAGGTGATGGACTGGCCAACCATGTCTCCAGACCTAAACCCTATAGAGCATCTGTGGGGCATCCCCAAACTGAACGTGGAGAAGTGCAAGGTCTCTAACATCCACCAGCTCCATGATGTCATCATGGAGGAGTAGAAGAGGACTCCAGTGGCAACCTGTGAAGCTCTGGTGAACTCCATGACCAAGAGGGTTAAGGCAGTGCTGGAAAATAATGGTGGCCACAGAAAATATTGACACTTTGGGCTGAATTTAGACATTTTCACTTAGGGCTGTACTCACTTTTGTTGCCAGTGGTTTAGGCATTAATGGCTGTGTGCTGAGTTATTTTGAGGGGACGGCAAATTTACACTGTTATACGAGCTGTACACTCACTACTTTACATTGTAGCAAAGTGTTATTTCTTTAGTGTTTTCACATGAAAAGATATAATGAAATATTTACAAAAATGTGAGGGGTGTACTCACTTTTGTGGGATACTGTGTATATATATATATATATATATATATATATATATATATATATTCTTACACTGCCTGCACTGACTGCATATACTCTACACTGAATGCACTATATATAGTCTACACTGAATGCAGCATAAATTACACTTTGCTACAATGTAAAGTAATGAGTGTACAGCTTGTATAACAGTGTAAATTTGCTGTCCCCTGAAAATAACTCAACACACAGCCATTAATGTCTAAACCGCTGGCAACAAAAGTGAGTACACCCCTAAGTGAAAATGTCCAAATAGGGCCCAATAAGCCTTTTTCCTCCACAATGTCATGTGACTTGTTAGTGTTACAAGGTCTCAGGTGTGAATGGGGAGCAGGTGTGTTAAATTTGGTGTTATCGCTCTCACTCTCTCTTACTGGTCACTGGAAGTTCAACATGGCACCTCATGTCAAAGAACTCTCTGAGGATCTGAAAAAAAGAATTGTTGCTCTACATAAAGATGGTCTAGGCTCGAAGAAGTTTGCCAAGACCCTAAAACTGAGCTGCAGCACAGTGGCCAAGACCATACAGTGCTTTAACAGAACGTGTCCCACTCAGAACAGACCTCACCATGGTCAACCAAAGAAGTTGAGTGCACGTGCTCAGCATCATATCCAGAGGTTGTCTTTGGGAAATAGATATATGAGTGCTGCCAGCATTGCTGAAGAGGTTGAAGGGGTGGGTGGTCAGCCTGTCAGTGCTCAGACCATACTCTGAACACTGCATCAAATTGGTCTGCAAGGCTGTCGCCCCAGAAGGAAGCCTCTTGTAAAGATTATGCACAAGAAAGCCCGCAGTTTGCTGAAGACAAGCAGACTAAGGACATGGATTACTGGAACCATGTCCTGTGGTCTGATGAGACCACCAAGATAAAGTTATTTGGTTCAGATGGTGTCAAGCATGCGTGGTGACAAGCAGATGAAGAGTACAAAGACAAGCGTGTCTTGCATACAGTCAAGCATGGAGGTGGGAGTGTCATGGTCTGGGGCTGCATGAGGGCTGCCGGCACTGGGGAGCTACAGTTCATTGAGGAAACCATGAATGCCAACATGTATTGTGACATACTGAAGCAGAGCAGGATCCCCTCCCTTCGGAGACTGGGCCGCAGGGCAGTATTCCAACATGATAACGACCTCAAACACACCTCCAAGATGACCACTGCCTTGCTAAAGAAGGGTAAAGATGATGGACTGGCCAAGCATTTCTCCAGACCTAAACCCTACTGGGCATACTCAAACGGAAGGTAGAGGCGCAAGGTCTCTAACATCCACCAGCTCCGTGATGTAGTCATGGAGGAGTGGAAGAGGACTTCAGTGGCAACCTGTGAAGCTCTGATGAACTCCATGCCCAAGAGGGTTAAGGCAGTGCTGGAAAATAATGGCGGCCACTCAAAATATTGACACTTTGGGCCCAATGCGGACATTTTTACTTATGGGTGTACTCACTGTTGTTGCCAGCAGTTTAGACATTAATGGTTGTGTGTTGAGTAATTTTGAGGGGACAGCAAATTTACACTGTTATACAAGCTGTACACTCACTACTTTACATTGTAGCAAAGTGTCATTTCTTCAGTGTTTTCACATAAAAAGATAGAAAATATTTACAAAAATGTGAGGGGTGTACTGACTTTTGTGAGATACTGTTTATATATATACACTATACTGTATATATATATATATATATATATATATATATTCTTGCACTGACTGTATATACTTTACACTAAATGCACTGTATATATAGTCTACACTGAATGCAGCGTGTGTATATATATATATATATATATATATATATACACTATACTGTATATATATATTCTTACACTGCCTGCACTGACTATATATAGGCTACACTGTATGTATATACTACACTGCCTATACGCCACTAACTAACCTAGCTAAACTAGCTCAATTCTCCAATTTTCTCATTTTCAAGCAGCCTTATATAGTGTGGGGTGTGGACTGAGACCCCTGAGCCATAATTGGCCAAAGACGCCCTGCCTTTGGCCAACCATGGCTCTAACAGCAGAATGCGCTGTGATTGGCCAAAGCATGCAGGTCATGCGCATGCTTTGGTCAATCAGAGGGTGTCATTCCCCGCGGTCTGGCACTGCATTATGGGGCGTTGTATGGTGCTTGAATTTGCCGCAAATGCCCCATAATGTTCTAAATTTTGCAAACGGGCAAACGCCCGAACTTACCTTCGACTTGAACATCGGGCCCATCCCTAGTGTCTATGTGTCCAGTGTACAACCACCAACCAACAACTACAAGTTAGATAACCCATTTTGAACGCTACTGCTGCTTTCTGCCTGCAGCGCTGTCCCATATGATACTTGACCAATCTCTTAGGCCAATTCATAGACCAGCTGAAGTGGTTCCTAAAGGTGGTTGGGCAGAACCTGCACAAGAAGTGTGTATTAGATGCGTGCTGCTGAACTTGAATATGACAAATTCATGACTGTTGCTAGCCTTTCATCAGTCTGACATGTTCAATTCAAACATCTGAGATAAAGCCAAAGGAGTACATACAGTATACAAATCTGTAGAATGATAAACTTACGAAATGGATGTTTGTTGTATGAACATTTTTTTTTTTTTAAATCAGCTTCTTCAATCTCCCACAGATGTATTTTAACTTTAAAGAGAAAAGGAAAACTGTAATTGCTTTACAGAATATGAAGCTTAAAGTAGTATTAAATCCAAAAGCAAACATTTATTATACTGTATTGCAACTTACCAATTCTTAAATGTGATGCTTGTACTGTTTCCTTTTTTTAGGCTTTCTTGTATCTTCATTTGATAATCCTGCCAGCAAGTCTGTTCATAGCCCAAACACTCCAGCAGAATGTATCAGTTTACCTGGGTGAGACAAACCACTTAAAGTGTTACTAAACCTGCAACAGTAAAATCAGTCTGTATATGCAGTAAAGCATGCTTGTTATACTCACTGAGGAACCTAAGAAGTTAATCCTCTGTATTGTGTAAAAAGGCTGCTTGATCCTGTCTTCTATGATCCTTCCCTTATTTTACAGTCCCCAATCAATATGCTGATAGTACAGAGCCTTGGGGGCACTCTTCACATGCTCAGGTTGGTGTGTATTGCTAGAGAGTATTTTTTTTTCATAGGAGAGTGCATGAGATCCGCACTGTCCAGACAGAGGGTCAGGGGGTCTTAGTACTATACAGTCAGAGAAGAATGAAAACTCCTATAAGCTTTAACCAGTGCTCAGCCAGACACTGAAGAAAGTCACAAGACTGCTATATACTGCTGATGAGGAAAGGCATTTATCAGTTTATATTTACTAAAATGATTGCATTTCCATGTTCTGTGTACTGTGGGTGACCAGATATAGTGAATGCAGGGTCCTAGGTTTAGTAACAAGTTAACACTGACAGCGGTGCTTACAATGATTAGCTTTTATTTAATTATGCAAAACCTTTATCCCCAAAGGAAATAAACTGTCTGCTGTAACTGATTATAAAATGTGAGCTAGAATGTAGCTTCAATTTGTTTGGGGTTCTAAATCTGCTAATATACTTAACACTACCCCCTCCTGTCTCACTAATGCAGTAGGTGTGGGGTTGATTTTACTAAAACTGGTGCACTCAGAATCTGGTGCAACTGTGCATGGTAGCCAATCAGCTTCTGACTTCAGCTTGTTCAATTAAGCTTTGATAAAAAAAAAACTGGAAGCTGGTTTTTATGCAGAGCTGCACCAGATTTTGCACTCTCCAGTTTTAGTAAATCTCCTCCTGTGCTACTGGCCAGATCACCAGGTGAAAACGGAAGGAAAAAAGCCAAAGAAAGGAAACCTGATGCAGCCACCACATCTAATGATTGGTAAGCTGCAATATAATACATTTTTGGTGTACATATTTTACAGTGGGTATAGAAAAGAATTGTCCACCTATAATAATCACATTTTGTTGCTTTGCAGCCTGAAATGAAGACAGACACATTTTTTGTTTTATCCAGCTGTATTTACTCAGAGTAACTTATAACATCCAAGTAAAAGATATAACACCAACATGTCAGAAAAAATAAAAACAAATTCAAAAACAGAATCACTTGGAAGTTGGAAAAAGGATCACCCTCTTATGTCAGTATTTTGTTGGACCACCTTTTGCTTTAATTACAGTCTGTTGGGATATGTCTCTACTAACTTTGCACATCTAGACTTTGGATATGTATTATAGCAAAAAGTAAAAAAAATGTTGTTTTTTTTTCAAAATTGCCTCTCTTTTTTTGTTTATAGCCCAAAAAATAAAAACTGCAGAGGTGATCAAATACCACCAAAAGAAAGTTCTATTTGTGGGAAAAAAAAGGACATCAATTTTGTTTGGGCACAACGTTGCACGACTGCGCAATTGTCAGTTAAAACAACGCAGTGCCACATCGCAAAAAGTGCTCTGGTCAACAGGAAGGGGGCAAATCCTTCCGGGGCTGAAGTGGTTAACCACTTCTCTTTAGGTGGATGTCTATTGACGTCCTGCCTTTGAGTGGAGATATCTGAATGGTGCCTGCAGCTACAGGCATCATTCAGATACCGTTTTTTTCAGCAGGCGATCCTCTTTCAGATAAAAGTGGATTCGCGGTGAGATCACTTATCAGCGGCGGGAGAGGTCACCCCCTCCCGCCGCTTTCCCGTCATCTCCGCCGCTTACAGGACAGCAGCGGAGATGATTGGATCCCTCCCCCCCAGTGTCCATGAGCTGAGGGAGCGGCTGAAGCTCACCTCCGCCCAACGGTCTTAAAGGGCCCTTTTTTTTTTTGGGCTGTCATTTTTTTCAAATAATTTTTTTTTTTGCATTTTACTGTAAATATGAAATCTGAGGTATTTTTGACCCCAGATCTCATATTTAAGAGGTCCTGTCATGCTCTTTCCTATTACAAAGAATGTTTACATTTCTTGTAATAGGAATAAAAGTGATCAAATGTTTTTTTAAAAAAAAAGAACAGTGTAAAAATAAAAAAGTAAAAGCAAAATAAATAATTAAAAAAAAAAAAATGAAAGCGCTCCGTCCCGCCGAGCTTGCGCAGAAACGAATGCGTACGTAAGTCCCGCCCACATATGAAAACAGTGTTCAAACCACACATGTGAGGTATCACCGCCATCGTTAGAGTGAGAGCAATAATTCTAGCACTGGGCCTCCTCTGTAACTCAAAACTGCAAACCTGTCGAATTTTTTAAACGTCGCCAATGGAGATTTTTAAGTTGCAAAGTTTGTCCCCATTCCACAAGCGGATGCAATTTTGAAGCATGACATGTTGGGTATCATTTTACTCGGCGTAACATTATCTTTCACAATATGGAAAAAAATTGGCCTAACTTTACTGTTTTCTTATTTTTTAACTAAAAAAAATGAATTTATTAAAAAAAAAGCACACTTGGAAGACCGCTGCGCAAATACAGTGTGACATAAAGTTTTGCAATGACCGCCATTTTATTCTCTAGGGTGTTAGGAAAAAGAAATATATAATGTTTGGGGATTATAAGTAATTTTATAGCAAAAAAAAAAGTTTTTAACACGTAAACACGAACACAAAAAACAGGCTCGGTATTGAAGTGGTTAAGTAAAAAAAAAAACATAAAAAAGGTAAAAAAAAAAAAAAAAAAAAAAAAACTCAAAAAAGTATTAAAAATAATTAAACATAACTCCCGCTACCCTGCACATACCAACAAAAGCAAACGCGAGCCCAGAGTGTACACGTGTATTTGAACTGCCATCGCACCACACATAAATAAATTCAGTCAGAATTTTTTTTTTAACCAGTTCCCTACCGAGTCATTGTGAAATGACATTGGCAGGAACTGCTCTTCGATCCGGGCTGACGTCATATGACGTCAGCCGCTTCTCGCCGCTACTGCGGGCCGCTCGTCTGCCGGGGGGTCGTGTCCCTCCCCAATCGGGGTAAAGAGCCAATAAAATTGGCTCTTTACCACGTGACCGGCTGTGTCCAATCACAGCCGGTCACTACCGATCTTCTCGTGTACGCTGCACGTGCGCGTCAATTGGAGCTGAGGCTTGTCCCTCGGACAAAGCCCAGCTCTGATCCGTGTAAAGAGCCAATAGATTTAGCTCTTTACCACGTGACCGGCTGTGTCAATCACAGCGGGTCATGTGATGTAAACAAACCGCAGTAACGAGCTGTTACCGCGGTTCTCCCTGTCACACACCGATGTGTGACAGGGAGATTGCGGTAACAGCTCGTTACCGCCTACTGTACACCAAGCACACTGATCACACTGAGTCACATTTGGATTCTTATTTCACCTAAGCCATACATACCACCTGCCACAACAATATCTATTCACCCGGTAATGACACCTGATCTGCTCTGGTGGGGGACTCGGTTCTGTGCTCAATTGGTTATCTCTGTTTGAGCGCTGAACTCTTTTTCATACAGAAGAATCTTGTTTTTAACAATGATGCTCGTCCGTTGTAAAATACTCCTGATGAAGGGTCTGCTGTTTTAACCCGAAACATATGTTAGGTACCAAACACCATCTTCGGACAACGACAAATTATCTACCAGCTCATCTATGATATTCTGTATCTAAGCATCTGTGGTGAAGTCTACGCTTGTTATTAATGTTTTTTATGATCTTGTTTACTTGTTATTTGTACTTACACTGCTCCACGTGTGGGCAACATATGTATACAAAGTCTCATTTGTTCTTTGATGAATAAAGAAAATTCAATTTTAAGGGGGTTTGGTGTACCTATTTAAAGTCCCAACAAGGGGGTTTATCTATTTGTATCTTTCAAAATGCTCATTAACCGCGTTACTCGTGAACCAAGGTTCCCCTGTAATGCTCTGGGGGTTTAAAGTATATCTTTATATGTTTTTTGCAGGTAAAAAATAAGCATTTACTATTTTTTCTGCTAGGAGCCTGCAAAGCATTCAGCAGGCCAAAGGGTGTTGGTACTTGTAGTTTTCCCATTTACAGAACTCTGTGAATAAATGACGCGGCTGGGTGACATGGACGCATTTTTTTTAAAATTGTGACACCGAGTTTGGGGAGAAGATCCCTAGCTTGCGGTCACTAGAGGCGGCGGGTTGGGGAGAGGCTGCAGCAGTGGGAACATGTTACATGTTCCACCCTAAAAACGGATAGAACATGTAACATATGTTTCCAAAGGTGAACTTATCCTTTAAATAATTTTATAGTCGCTTTTTACATGTGTGCAAAGAAATGAGGGATGTCAACTGATAATTTCTGCAATCTGTTCCAAACGTTCAACAGATCCAGACACAACCTACCCCACTAGAGGCCATTTTCTTCAAAATACTCCACCTACTCATGTAATATTGGTAATTTACTCAATCTTACAGTCTCAGTCATACACTTCTTTTCCATATACAGTTACCTGGGAAAAAGAGCTCAGTATTAACATTACCCTAGAAGTATGGAATAAATGTTTCATTTTAAAGCCTCGTACACACGGTGTGACGGTCATACGACCAGACGTCCAAAATCGTATGTTGGCTGTAGTGTCTTGCATACTGACGTGCACTAAGCGATCGTACAACCAAGCCTAACATGGTGACGTGCTACGAGTGTATAAAGAGGAAGTTCAGGTGAATGTGATTTATGAATCAGGAACGTAGGTTTACACGAACGGACACTTCCGGGAGTTCCTGACTTCTGAGCATGCATGTTTTGCACGTACAGCTTTGTTGGCCCAACTTCTCTGTACAACAGTCGTACAACAGCTTGTTGTACAACCAAAGTTTTCTAGTCTGCTCATCCAACTTCTGTTGTATGACCGTCGCACGTCGGCTGTTCTAACCACACGTGCTAAGGGTTGGATGATCGTACAACAAGTTGTTGTACAACCGCGTGTACGGGCCTTAACTCAGACTATCCTTAGCCAACAAAGCACAAGAGAAGAATGTGAAGTTGATTACCAGATAGTATAAATATCCAGAAGCTCTGAATCATATCTGTCCTACTGTCCCTGACACCTGATGGCGTTTCCATAGAGTCAAGGGAACTATAACACATATTTAGTAGGAATGTCCTCCTATTAAAAAAATTTGGGCTAGGATCCTTAATGTGTACTCTTAACTGGGGCCAAAGTTGATAATACGCCCAAAGTAGTATTACTCTCTATCATTCCGGGCCCTATTAAATCGATTGAAAAAGATGTCTTTAGACATTTACTTTCGGCAGCAAGCACTGTAGTTCCTCGACATTGGAAGTTTATTTGATACCATAAATGGCGGAATGGGTGGTACAATAAGATGCCATTTGTGATGTTGAATGTGTGCCGCCATGTGAAAATTATAAAGCACAACAGTTTTTAAATACATAGACCCCATGGCTCCCTTTCCATTTCTCCCCAGAGTTCAGGACCTGGGTTACTGAATAGAAAAATAGTAGTATGGCTCCACGATGGAGACATTTCTTTTTCCTCCCTTTTTTGTTTTTCTTTTTGTATAGATGTTTTGTCTGTTCCTTTTTTTGTAGTTGTAGTAATTTTGATACATATCATCTTTGTCTAATGATGATAAAAAGATAAGTCATTGGGTCCAGGACTTGAGACCCCTCTTTACCTTTCCCTCGGTACCCCAGATACATAAATTTTTGACAACACGAAATATTAAAAGTGTACCGCCGTGTGTAAGTTGTAGTGTTTACCGTAGAATAACATGGTGGGTAAGGCGGTAAATACCATAGTTTATTTGAAGGTTACAGCTCCTTGATGTCACGAACGACGGCTTTCATTTACAGATTTCTGTAGAAAAAGTTAGCTAAATTATCCCGGGCCTTACTATCTCTCATTATGATGAAACCCGCATAATAGTTGAAACCAGGGACAATT
>BLSH010333321.1:2386445-2417022 GCA_018402905.1 Glandirana rugosa | reverse complement strand
GAAGTGGGACTTGTGTGGTAGGAGTGGCACTTTGTACCACCACCACCGTAGTACAATACCCCTACGAGAAGAAGTCGTCCCCGTCCCTTCGACCAGTCTCAACTACCCTTCTACCTACCTCGGTTTATGTCCTGTTAGAATTTTCCTTTGGACAAGCTTAGACGTTTTCTGAACTCTGACCCCACCTACAAGTAGAAAGTCGTCCTGTTGTTGGGATTTATATGTCGGTCTCTGTGTTACCTCACCAAATCGAGTTACGTATAAGTACACAATCTTTTCGGGTCAGTTTCAGGTATGGATTTAGGTTAACTCTTAGACACCGTTCTGATTTTTGCCCATTCTTCTTTGCAAAATAGGTCAAGCTCTGTCAGATTGGATGGAGAGCGTCTGTGAACAGCAATTTTCAAGTCTTGCCACAGATTCTCAATTGGATTTAGGTATGGACTTTGACTGGGCTTTTCTAACACATGAATATGCATTGAGCTAAACCACTCCATTGTGTCTCTGGCTGTATATTTAGGGTTGTTGTCCTGCTGAAAGATGAACATCCACCCCAGTCTCAAGTCTTTTGCAGATTCGAACAGGTTTCCTTTTAAGATTGTCCTGTATTTGGCTCCATCCATCTTCCCATCAACTCTGACCAGCTTCCCTGCCCCTGCTGAAGAAGAGCATCCCCATAACATGATGCCACCACCACCATGTTTCACGGTGAGGATGGTGTGTTCAGGGTGAAGTGCAGTGTTCATTTTCCACCACACATTGCGTTTTGCTTTTAGGACAAAAAGTTCAATTTTGTTATCATCTGACCAGAGCACCTTCTTCCACATGTTTGCTCTGTCCCCCACATGGCTTCTCGTAAACTGTAAACGGTACTTTTTATGGCTTTCTTTCAACAATGGCTTTCTTCTTGCCACTGTTCCATAAAGGCCAGATTTGTAGAGTACACGACTAAGGCCTCATACACATGGGCGTTGTTTGATGCCACTT
Source organism: Glandirana rugosa (assembly GCA_018402905.1). Lineage (NCBI taxonomy): Eukaryota > Metazoa > Chordata > Amphibia > Anura > Ranidae > Glandirana > Glandirana rugosa. The sequence continues at coordinate 2,416,035 of BLSH010333321.1, read as the reverse complement.
TTTTGGGGCGTTTTTTGCAGCTCTCCATGTTATTCAATGGCCCTCTAAAAACGCAGAACATTTTTGAGCAGTAGAGGGCGTCGGCGTTAGTCAGCTGTTTCTAGAATGCGGGACCAGCGCATTCTGAGGCTGTAGCATTTTGGCATCTTTTGATGCTAATCGGCAAAACACCCACTAACGCCGTACACGCGTTTTTTGACGCCGACATTTTCTGGTTAAAAAATAGCAGAGGAATGTTTTTTTTTTAAAAAAAGCCTATTGACACAGACGCTCACTAACGCCGAAAAAAACGCAGATTTTTCCCTGACGTCGGACACGACGTTTTGCTTATTTAAAAGCATACGCCGGTGTGTATGAGGCCTAATAGTTGTCCTGTGGAGAGATTCTTCCACCTGAGCTGTGGAACTCTGCAGCTCCTCCAGAGTTACCATGGGCCTCTTGGCTGCCTCTCTGATTAATGCTCTCATTGCCTGGCCTATCAGTTTAGGTGGACAGCCATGTCTTGGTAGGTTTGCGGTTGTGTCATATGCTTTCCATATTCGGACGATGGATTGAACAGTGCTCCATGAGATTTTCAAAGCTTGGGATATTTTTTTATAACCCAACTCTGCTTTAAACTTCTCCACAACTTTATCCCTGACCTGTCTGGTGTCTTACTTGACCTTAATGATGCTGTTGGTTCACTAAGATTCTCTAACAAACCTCTGAGGGCTTCACAGAACAGGTGTATTTATACTGAGATTAAATTACACACAGATGGATTCTATTTACTAATTAGGTGACTTCTGACGAACATTGGTTCAGCTAGATTTTAGTTGGTGGTATCAGAGTAAAGGGGGCTGAATACAAATGCATGCCACACTTTTCAGATATTTATTTGTTAAAAATGTTCCTTCCACTTCCCAATTATGTGCCAATTTGTGTTGGTCTATCACATAAAATCCCAATAAAATACATTTATGTTTTTGGTTGTAACATGACAAAATGTGAAAAATTTCAAGGGGTATGAATACTTTTTAAAGGCACTGTACATATATATATATATATATAGATAGAGATATATGTATATACAGTATATATACTGTGAAAGGCGAGGTGATCGCTGGATGTCATGTTTCACCTCGCATGCATTCACTTACAGGAAACTAAGGTGGAATCAGGTCCGGTTTTTACCAGCCACCTTGGTAGAGTTGGTTCCAGACCAGATTTTGCGGTCCACTTGTGTCCACCAACAGGTGCTATAAAGGAAGCAGGTCTGGATCAGAGGATTGCTCTAGACCTGGACTCAAGAAGCCAAAGCCTGAGAGAGCTGTAAACAGACCTTTGCTTTGTGACTGAAACAAAAGTGTTTGCGTTATATTTGTTTTGTGGGTGACTGGGAAAATCCCTTCACCTCTGAGTTAGGAAAACTGGATATGTTTACTTAATGTCAATACATATTCCGTTGGCTAAATCTTTTGTGGCTCCGTTTATTTTCTCATTGTTGATTTGGCAACTGCATTGTGATATGTATTGACATTATTATCTTGATAGATGGCAGCTTTGATATAGGTCTGAGTGTTGTATTACACTACTGATACCCAGCGGTCTTTAGCCCTCCATAAGCGCTGATTGTACATCGGGAGCGCATTAAGTACACTTTACTATGTTTACTTAATGCCTGGATGGCAAGGATTTATTTTCTGTTTTGCTTATTTGATTTTACATGCAACCTTGTAAATAAACCTGACTACACGCTCCCTACCACTTTGAGAAACCCATGCGTGCCCCACTCCAATGTCTCTATGGGTAAAAAATCGCCTGGAGGATCCGGTAAAACTGTTCCAGGGTTCAAGGGCGTGGCCACAGATAATGAGACTATGGGCTCAGAACCTAGAGACTGGCCAAATAGGTCAGGAAGGCCTCTGAGGCCATTTAGAAAACTGGATACAGAACACATAAAATGTTATCGCTGCCATGCGTTTGGTCATATTTCTGCTAACTGTTCCCTAAATGATGAACCAATGCAATGTGATAATGCTTACTTGAAAAAACACATGTCTCTTTTTGCACAGGTGGCATGTACTGCAACATGTTAGGAATGCATGGAAAAACAAATGTGTGTAATTTTAGTTGATGGAAAGCCAGTCACGGCTATGCTAGATTCTGGTAGTGTGGTGACATTAGTCAAAGGTAATTGTTAAATTAAGTGTAAATCCCGCAAAGTTACACCCTAGCACTATTGGGGTTATTTGCATACATGGTGACACAGGTGACTACCAGACTGCTGTGGTTGAGATTGATACCCCTTGGGGCATGGTGACACATTCAGTGGGGGTGGTACCCTCACTGCTTCATGAAGCCCTAGTGGGGAGAAATTTTCCCCACTTTTGGAGTTTATGGGAAAACAGAAGGAGGCGGGAGGACAGAGCACCCCCTGCTGAGGAAACTCTGGAACTCACTCCGGACCCTTTTCATTACAAAATTGAAAGGGAAACTGTTGGTGTGTCAGAGGAAGGAGGAGAGCCTTTTCCTTTTTCTGTAATGACTGGGGAGCAGGAATCCAGCCCCCAGCTGGAGGTTAATGAACAAGAAATTATCTCTGACTCTAATAGTGAGAGTGGACAGAATGTGGTGCCTGACTTAGAGGTCAGGAAAGATGATTTTTGTACAGAACAACTAAAAGATGCCACACTCAATAGAGACAGAGAACACATTAAGATGACAGATAGGGAGCCTGTTGAACCTAATTTAGGGGTGTCTTTTCCCTACATGGCTCTTAAAAATAACTTGCTATATCAGGTGGTAAAGCAAGGGGAGGAGGTAGATCAGCTAGTGATTCCCAAACCCTATCACTGGATGTATTAGATTTAGCCCATGGTCATATAATGGGGGGACATCTGTGTATAGAGAAAACTAACGAGATAATAACCCAGAGATTCTTTTGGCCTGGGTTATATTCAGATGTCAAAGAATATTGCCAACCCCCAAAAAGGCGTGTCTCCTGTGACTCCAGAAGTACCTATAACTGAAACCTTGTCAGGGCTAAACAGAAAGACGTTAAAGAATTTGTGAGTAAGAATAGAGACTTTTTCTCTCACCAGCCTGAACTGACCTCAGTTATACAGCATGACATAATTACGGAACCAGGTGTCCATGTAAATGTAAAGCCCTATAGAATACCCGAGGCTAGGCTGGAAGCAGTTGCAAATAAGATAAAGAACATGTTAGAGCTGGACGTGATAGAGGAGTTCCACAGTGACTGGTTAAGTCCTATAGTGTTGGTCCCAAAACCAGATTGAACTATAATTTTTGTACTGATTTCAGTTGAACAGTGTGTCCAAATTTGATGCGTACCCAATGCCTCGGGTCGACGAGCTTGTTGACAAGATTGGGTAGTGCCCGGTACATAACTACTTTAGATCTAACTAAAGGTTATTGGCAGATACCCCTAACAGAGTCTGCAAAAGAGAAAACTGCGTTTTCTACCACTGAGGGGTCCTTCCAGTATAAGCGGATGCCTTTTGGCTTGCATGGTGCCCCTGCCTCATTCCAGAGAATGATGGATAACACCTTAAGACCACATCGCCAATACGCAGCCGCCTATTTGGACGATGTAGTCATCCACAGCCCAGATTGGGAATCTCATTTGCTCTGGGTGCAAGCAGTAGTAGATTCCTTAGGAAAGCAGGACTCACTGCCAACCCTAGAAACTGTGCCATAGGCTTAGAGGAGGCCAAATACCTTGGCTACATTATTGGTCGGGGGCTGATCAAGCCTCAGATCAATAAGATTGAGGCAGTTGAAAAGAGGCCCCAACCTATAAATAAAAAGCAGCCCCACTGATGGATCTGACGAAGGGTAGAGGGTCGGCCATTATTAAGTGGAATCCTGAGGCAGAGAAGGCATTTCAAAGGTTGAAGCAAGCCCTTTGTGCAGAACCTGTGCTTGTGACCACAGATTTCACAATGGAGTTTGTGGGGCAGACAGACCCTCCTGATGTGGGACTGGGTGCTGTACTGTCCCAAGTCAGAGACGGGGAGGAGCACCCAGTGGTTTACCCTAGCAGAAAGCTCAACAGACATGAGAAAAACTATGCCATTGTTTAGAAGGAATGTTTAGCTATCAAATGAGCCTTAGATGCCCTGAAATATTACCTGTTGGGGAAACCATTCAAAATAGTCACTGATCATGCACCTCTTAAATGGATGTGTGATGGAAAAAAACAGTCAGGTGATAAGGTGGCTCCTTGCTCTTCAAGTATTTAGGTTCACAGTGGAACATAGAGCTGGGAAACTCCAAAATATTGCAGATGCACTTTCCCGTATCAATTGTCTGGTTGGGACAGTTGCTCAGCCACAGGGGCTTAAGCGGGGGGGGGGGGGATGTGGCTTATAAAAGGCGAGGTGATCGATGGACGTTATATTTCACCTCGCATGTGTTCACTTGCAGGAAACTAAGGTGGAATCTGGTCCAGGTTTTACCAGCCACCTTGGCAGGGTAGGTTCCAGACCAGACTTTGCGGTCCACTTGTGTCCACCAACAGGTGGTATAAAGGATAAAGGAAGCAGGTCTGAATCAGATGATTGCTCTGGCCTGGGACTCAGGAAGCCAAAACCTGAGAGAGCTGCTGAACTGAACTTTGCTTTGTGACTGAAACAAAAAGGTTTGCATTATCTTTGTTTTATGGGTTACTGGGAAAAGCCCTTCACCTCCGAGTCAGGAAAACTGGATATGTTTAGTTAGTGCCTGGATGGCAAGGATTTATTTTCTGTTTTATTTGATTTTACATGCAACCTTGTAAATAAACCTGGCTACAATCTGATTTTAAGAAAACCTGCTGCTACCTTTTTCCAGAGAAGGTGATCCCCATTGAGCTAACCCCCCACAATACACATTCATAAAATATCCTATGTAAATCAACCAACATATGGCACATCTGCAAACCTACCAAGACATGACTGTACACCTAAACTGACAGGCTGGGCAAAGAGAGCATTAATCAGAGAAGCAGCCTAGAGGCCCATGGTAACTCTGGAGGAGGTGCACAGATGCACAGCTCAGGTGAGAGAATCTGTCCACAGGACAAATATTAGTCGTACATTCCACAAATCTGGCCTTTATGGAAGAGTGGCAAGAAGAAAGCCATTGTTTTAAGAAAGCCATAAGAAGTCCCATTTGCAGTTTGCGAGAAGCCATGTGGGGACTCAGAAAACATGTGGAAGAAGGTGCTCTGGTCAGATGATAACAAAATGTAACTTTTTGGCCCAAAAGCAAAACGCTATGCGGAAAACTAACACTGCACATCACCCTAAACACACCATCCCTGCCGTGAAACAGGGTGGCAGCATCATGTTGTAGGGGTGCATTTCTTCAGCAGGGACAGGGAAGCTGGTCAGATGGGAAGATGGATGGAGCCATATACAGGGCAATCTAAGAAGAAATCCTGTTAGTCTGCAAAATACTTGAGACTGGGGCAGAGGTTCACCTTCCAACAGGACAACGGCCCTAAACATACAGCCTGAGCTAAAATGGAATGGTTTGAATCAAAGCATATACATGTCTTTGAATGGCCCACTCAAAATGCAGACATAAATCTGATTGAGAATATGTGGGAAGACTTGATAATTCCTGTTCGCAGATGTTCTGCATCCAGTGACAGAGCTTGAGCTATTTTGCAAAGAAGAATTGGCAAAATTTTAACTTTCTAGATGTGCAAGTCTGGTAGAGACATACCCAAAAGACTTGCAGCTGTAATTGCAGCGAAAGGTAGTTTTACAAAATATTGACTCAGGGGGGCTGACTACAAATGCATGCCACACTTTCACATATTTATTTATAAAAAGTTTTGAAAAAATATTTATCATTTTCCTTTCGCTACACAATTATGTGCCACTTTGTGTTGGTCTATCACATAAAATCCCAATAAAATACATTTACGTTTTTGGTTGTAACATGTCCAAATGTGGAAAATGTCAAGGGGTATGAATACTTTTTTTCAGAGCACTGTATAGTTATCTTCATTCAATAGCAGGTCAAGGTCCTAATCTAAAGCCCTGGAACTTTCTTACTATACAACCTGTCTCCCTTCACCTTAACACTTACATAGTGGCAGCTAGGAGATAGCAATAACTTCAGCTGAAAGTCATAGTGTTTATATATCTTCCCAGCCCCATTCTTCCCCTAATCCAGCCTTCGTGGCCAGAACTGTTAGGTTGTTTGTAAACTGATTTTTATAAATGAATCACAAATATTAGATGGGATTATAATGGTGCCAAAAAATAATAATGGAAACAAGAATTTATAAAACATAAGATTTATTTATACATAGTAAAATTCAGATCAATAAAAATATATATCTTTATACATCTCTGTTTAGTGGTCATGTAAAGAAGGTTCCATTGGATCGGTGGTCAAAAAATTGTGTTATCCCAACATGTTTCGCCAACATTGGCTTCTTCAGGGGACTATAGGCCACCATCAAATCATTTAACTATAAAGAGGCCATAAAATCACAGATGTCAAAAAAGTATAATCAAAAACGATTTAGGTATAATGATATATGCACATCATATTATATAACATAGTCGTTTGCTTGGTCCACTCCACCCATAGCTTACCCCATCGGACCCCAAGGGGTCACCACTCCCATCAACCCCACTGAAGAGGGGGAGCACTGTGCAACCACAGGGGACACACAAAGACCAAACTAAAACAGAGAATGATCCATAGAGAAATGTTAGTATATTTTGGGGAGAATGTAACAAAAACAAATACACAGATATATTGTCGATTTGTCCAACCAAAAATACACTTACTCAGATCAGTTTATAGCAGGATAAGAGGAGGGCACCTACAAGTTGTATAGCATACACCAAAGGAATGAGTAAAATTGACTGAAACAAAAAGAAACATATGTATAAAAGTAACAATGTAGTACTATGTTTTCCTTCATTCATGCCTATATATTGTTAACAGATAACTATTCAATGTATGCTCGGTGGCAGGCAAAAATGAATTCAGACGAATTTTAATTTCACGTTTAGTATATAGTAAATTGTGCTGTTAATAAGAAACAGATGTGCTGGGCCAATAGGCTCAGCACCCGGAGGGAATAGGAAAAAAAGGAAATCAATAATTGGGCTATAATGGAGATAACTGCCAGAATGTATACTACCGCCAAAAGAAATTGACAAAGGATTCAAAGAAAGTCCCATACGGTAGTGGATAGTAGTGAAAATATTACAAAATCTATCAATGGCCCAAACTAGAAGTCCATGTAACCTACCTCACATGCATACAGTGCTCTCATATGTTGCCCTCTGTCTCCAGCTGATGTGATGCCGAAGGATCTGGCTTTATGTGTTCCCTATTCGGCTGGCATCTGAAGAAGCCAATGTTAACGAAACATGTTGGAATAACACACAATTTTTTGACCACCGATCCAATGGAACCTTCTTTACATGACCACTAAATGGAGATGTATAAAGATATATATTTTTATTGATCTGATTTTAACTATGTATAAATAAATTATATGTTTTATAAATTCTTACTAAATAATTAAATGCAGCGCCTATGATATTAGAGAACAAAATGTCTTTCAATAAATGAAGGTGATTCACTCAAAGAGAAAATTTAGCATAGAAGAATCTTCAGCCGTGATAAAGACAATGGATGTAGGCTTACCAGAAAATGGTAGGTCAAGCGCAGGTGTTTAAATCCAAACTTGGCTCCTGGTCATCCGATCAACTGGAAACGAGGGAAAATCGCCTGGGGGACCTCCTGGTGGTTCCTGGGGGGATGATCCTCTGTACCACTGGCCCGCTCCTCCAGAAAGGGGGGTAATCACTAGACTCGGGGGACTTCCTGGTAGCTCCAGAGGGATGGTCCTCTATACCGAAGTTCCGCTCCTCCTGGTGGGGGTATCACTTGTCCTGGGCACACGCTGGTGGAAAGGAGAGTAACTCCAACCCCTCACGTTCTCTCGTCCAGGAAAAATCCGGTGTTCAAACAGGATGTATTCAGGTAAAAGAGAGAAGCCCACAATCGTGTGATACCGTTTAACAAATTTATTACAGAAATCAATGGATTAAAAATACTCACATATTGTGTTCAAATTCAGAGCTCATAGAAAATGGCAGGAAATGGGGAAAAAACCGACGCGTTTCGGCTCAACTGGCCGTCATCTGGGGTATTTCCCCTCCTGCCTAACATGCCATTTATAGAGTGTGTTATGAATAACAATTGGCCCCCTGTAGGGGGCCGTAAAAACGAAAATCACTTTTTGAGCGTCAAAATGGCGCCGATGGCGTGCGTTCCACGCCTCTGTGTGGTGAAGAAATAATACTGTCCCAATTCAAGTGGTGTTACAACAGGGGTGAATTGTAAGTAAAACCGAAAAAAATTTATAGACCAGAAACACCTATGTATCTAAGTAGTGATTATAATGCAGAAATTAGTTAGAAACATTTATCAAAAAAGCCGGGAAGTGAATCAGAGTGACCCGGATGTGATAAGAACGGAAGCCCTAGTATAACGTTCGAACCGGAAGTGACGTGATGAGATAGATAAGTCACTCCCCCTTGACTTCTAAGCTGTCAGCAGAGAGTGTATCAAAATCAAAAGTGAGTGTATGTCAATGAAGACCAAGGAGAGAACAGAATGTCCCGGACATAAGCAAGAAATGGGTGCAGCGTTCAAACAGGAAATAACGTGATGAGTGTATTGCTGCTTTTGCGAACTATCAGCAGGGGGTATGCATACAGTAAAGCGAAAAGAAGGTGATTAAACAACACCTAAAGATGGGAAAACTATAAACAGTGCATATTAATATAAAATTAAATAAAAGTGAAGAAGTCCACGATGAGAAAAGGACAATATGTACAAATTAGGTCATAATGAAAATTAGTAAACTCTGATAAAAAACGAACGAAAGACCGGAGTGATCATTAGAAACGGTCATTCGTAAAAAATGACAAAACTGAAGGAGTTTAAAATCCGAACTTTTATACGGATTAAAAAACTCAAAAAGATTAAAAATTTGGAATGTGTAAAATTATATGAAATATATAAAGGGTTTAAAAACAGGCTGCCAGATTGAAGAACCAAAATGAGACATGCGTTGTACATCACATATCAATTATATGTTAGCAAAGTTCCATATGTTATTTACCATATCAAATCATAAATCAGATAAGAATAAATAGAACCACATTTTGAAATATTAACCATATAAAAACGTAAAAACGTAAAAAATGTGCGTGCCTGAAAAAAGATAAAAATGAGCAAAAATGGATACGATGAAAGGTAGTCACAACAAGGGCGATGGTAAAATGCATATAACCTATAAAAAATGTGTACAAAAAGAGAGAAATGGATCTGGATAACCGTAAAATGTGGGGACACTAAAAATTTAAAAAATATATATATAAGGGTGAACTAAAATGTTAGGCTTTGTTAATAAAAGCATTAATGTCCCATTCCACATTCATACCATGTGGGTAGTAACTCTTAAGTTGGTAAATCCAGGACGTTTCTAGTTGTGAAACTCCTCTTTTGATCCACCCCCCTCTCCAAGGGGGAACATATCTGTCAATTACTTGGTAAAGAGTACCATCCGGGTTATGATCGTGGTATTTAAGATAAGGTTTGGGGACACTGTGATTAGTCTTCCCTTTAATGATATTGGTTATATGCTCGTTTACTCTTACATTAAAAGACCTTGTAGTTCTACCAACATATTGCCTATTGCAAGGACTGGCACCGTTATAATCCCATGCAATATTTCTGATTCATTTATACTAAATTAATGGGATAAGGTGCCGGATATAAGGTTGTCACCTGGCTAACCTGCTGCATGATTTTTATAAATGTGCAGCCTGCCCAACCCAACATCACCCAGTTCTACTAGACCCCATAATTGATTTCAGTAGACAGAGCTCTGTATTCTCACAGTGGCAAGTGTGGGTAATATAGGAAATCAGGAATGCTGGAGACCATCGAAAGTTCTGCAATGTACCTCAGACAGCTGCACTTTAAAGTCCACACATTTATAATCCAGTAATAGGTACACATCTTAACATCTCCAATATATACTTCAGTTTTGCTAATACAACTTGTCCAAAATAAAGAAGTTATATTCCTAGGTAATAGTATTTTGAGAGTATGAAAAGCAGCTGTAAGAATGGTGTTATTTCTTACAAATTAATATTTTTTTTCTGGTCTAGCACCATTTTTTAAACAGAAGCATAATGCCTTGTGACAGTTCTTAATTATTCAACTGATTATAAATGCAGTAAGAACTAAAGAATTTTTAAAGACCAACAGTCTTACTGTAGTTACTGACCCATGAACTGTTATTGTGAAGACAGTAAAGGAACACTACGGAAAAAAAAGTTACTATGTAGGACCTTGATGGAATAAAAGTCTTGCAATGAAAGCCTGAGACAAAGAAAAAGCAGAATATAGAAAATATATGTACAGTATGTATAGATCAGAAAAGCTCAGCCAAAACGCTGTTTAGCTTTCATGGCTCTTGATTCTGAAGTCTAAGTTAGAAATGCTGAAACTTGTGCTACATCAATAAATTACACATAATACAAAAAGATGTGGAAGAAAAGTACTTAAAGTAGTATTCTGGGATTTACCAAGCATCTTAAGACTGCTCCCTCTCCCCTCTTCAGGCATACAGTATCTCACAAAAGTGAGTACACCCCTCACATTTTTGTAAATATTTTATTCTATCTTTTCATGTGACAACACTGAAAAAATGACACTTTGCTACAATGTAAAGTAGTGAGTGTACAGCTTGTATAACAGTGTAAAATTCTGTCCCCTCAAAATAACTCAGCAAACACCCATTAATGTCTAAACCGCTGGCAACAAAAGTGAGTACACCCCTAAGTGAAAATGTCCAAACTGGGACCAATTAACCATTTTCCTTCCCCTGTGTCATGTGACTCACTAGTGTTACAAGGTCTCAGGTGTGACTGGGGAGCAGGTGTGTGAAATATGGTGTTATCACTCTCACTCTCTCATAATGGTCACTGGAAGTTCAACATGGCACCTCATGGCAAAGAACTCTCTGAGGATCTGAAAAAAAGAATGGTTGCTCTACATAAAGATGGCCTAGGCTATAAGAAGATTGCCAAGACCCTGAAACTGAGCTGCAGCACAGTGGCCAAGACCATACAGCTTTTAACAGGACAGGTTTTACTCAGAACAGGCCTCGCCATGATCAACCAAAGAGGTTGAGTGCACATGCTCAGCGTCTTATCTAGAGGTTGTCTTTGGGGAAATAGATGTATGAGTGCTGCCAACATTTGCTGCAGAGGTTGAAGGGATGGGGGGTCAGCCTGTCATTGCTCAGACCATACGCCGCACACTGCATCAAATTGGTCTGCATGGCTGTCGTCCCAGAAGGAAGCCTCTTCTAACGATGATGCACAAGAAAGCACACAAACAGTTTGCTGAAGACAAGCAGACTAAGGACATGCATTACTGGAACCATACCCTGTGGTCTGATGAGACCAAGATAAACTTATTTGGTTCAGATGGTGTCAAGCATATGTGGCGACAACCAGGTGAGGAGTATAAAGACAAGTGTGTCTTGCCTACAGTCAAGCATGGTGGTGGGAGTGTCATGGTCTGGGGCTGCATGAATGCTGTCGGCACTGAGGAGCTACAGTTCATTGAGGGAACCATGAATACCAACATGTACTGTGACATACTGAAGCAGAGCATGATCCCCTCCCTTCAGAGACTGTGCAGCAGGGCAGTATTCTAACATGATAATGACCCCAAACATACCTCCAAGACGACCGCTGCCTTACTAAAGAAGTTGAGGGTAAAGGTGATGGACTAGCCAAGCATGTCTCCAGACCTAAATCCTATTGGGCATCTGTGGGGCATCCTCAAATGGAATGTGGAGGAGCGCAAGGTCTCTAACATCCACCAGCTCTGGAGGAGTGGAAGTGGACTCCAGTGGCAACCTGTTAAGCTCTGGTGAATTCCATGCCCAAGAGGGTTAAGGCAGTGCTGGAAAATAATGGTCGCCACACAAAATATTGACACTTTGGGCCCAATTTGGACATTTTCATTTAGGGGTGTACTCACTTTTGTTGCCAGTGGTTTAGACATGAATGACTGGGTGTCGAGTTATTTTGAGGGGACAGCAAATTTACACTTTTTGTACAAGCTGTACACTCACTACTTTACAATGTAGCAAAGTGTCATCTCTTCAGTGGTGTCACATGAAAAGATAAATAAAATATTTACAAAAATGTGTGGGGGTGTACTCACTTTTGTGAGATATTGTATACTAACTAACTTGTATAATCTGTATACTTACCTATGTTCAGGTCGCTCCAGTCATGTGATCCACTCCCGTTTGAGCTAGTGGCAGCTTCAGAGGAAAAGACAATGAATAGGCCATAGCAAGCCTATGGGTAGCATAATTTTGCATGCATTCTAACCGTTGCAGAATGCTGTGGCAGGCGCAGAGTGGATCATGTGACTGGACTGGAGTAGCATGAAAATAGGTAAGTATTCAGATCTTTTTCCCCCAGGTTAGTTAGTATAGGCTTTAGGAGTGGGGAGAGAGCAGTTTTAAGATTAGTTACATACAGTATATCCCAGAATTCTACTTTAAAGAAGCATCCCTGCCTAAACCTAACTAGTCATAAAAATACTCCCTCAACACCAAAATTATGGACCCACCAAATTTTTTTTGCCCGGTGGCGATCCTTCATTGAATCCACCTTTTTAGCCCAGGAAATGACCAAATGAATGTACTCTTTCCAGTTCACAGGGCTTTTGCCAGTAAAGCCAATTTCCAGCTCTAGTTGTGTTAATGTTACTCATGTCCAGGTACATGGTAGGTTATCACTGGACAGGGCAGGAAGACCCAACAATTCAAGTTCCCCCTCCAAATTGCTGCCTAATATATCTGCTGAACTGCACAAGATTTCTGGCTATTGCTTCTTAAATAATACACACAAATTGTATTACTTGATAAAATCTGCCTTGTCTCTCCCCTTTGAAATTGTGGACTAATAAAACTACTTACATACTGTGCAATTGATTATACAATACTTCTATTTATTTTTTGAGCAAAGATATTTTTTAATTCAGTATTGGATACATATTTTTTGTTTGATATTGTTAATAAAAATATCTCTTCATTGGTCTGCTTTACAACTATATTTAATGTGTTTATTAATTATTATTCTGTTTTCCTTTATTGGGTTCCTGGAGTGAAACTTTCAACTTCTTTGAAATGTCAGCGTCCACCTTTGTGTTATCAATAAACTCTCTCCACGTTGTCAGAAGAGCTCAGAGATGCAGCTGAATCCAAATTGAAAAGCCATTTTACATCAGATAACCTCTTTACCACCAACATTACTTCTCATATTTCTTCTCTGCCTTCTGCTGCTTCATGGCATTCCACATGCTGGTGAAGGGCAAGGATGGCTATCTGTGCAAAATAATAACAGCTGGCGTATGGCCTTCTGAGCAAAATAACGGTGAGTGATTGTAGCACTGGCCATTAAAAAGATGTAAACAGGGTGTTAGGCAAAGTTGGAATGAAGACGTTGCGCATGGAGATTATTTTGGGAAACATATTCTTCCGCAGTAGTGGAGGAGAGGATTATGGATCTGCCAATGGAATAGCGACCACAAAAATGTAATATTGCACCCTTGAGAAGGAAAAAGATTGCATTAGTAGTCCCAAAGTAAATGGCTGCTATGCAGGAAAGAGGAGGAAATGGCTGCATTAGCAGACTCAAAATACATGGCTGCTATGTGCCCTTCAAGAGAAGGAGGAGAAAAAGGGCCATGAACTTTCTACTAGATTATATGGGAGGACTTGCAGTTCAAATAATTTAGCCAAATTAAAAAATGGATGCTATGTGCCCTTGAGTAAAAGGAGGGGGTGCTTTGGTGGCACTGCAATATGCTCTTGAGGAGAAGAAATGTCTGCCTTTTGCTGCCAAACTTGTCTCATAGAGGAGCTGCATCCATCAAGCCCTTTGGTGCATAGTGTGTCCATATGCATGTGGTACCCAAATGGATGGTACATATACTATGGCTAATATGCTGCAAACAGGGGTTGCAGATGAGACTGATGCTGTTGGCAGCTGAAAAAAAGGCACAAACTACAGAGTTTTATTTGCAACCTATTCAAATGCTCACTTTTTGATCTGACATTAGGCAATTTCTACCAAACACATATCTGATATTTGAATGTTTACTTTTTGGAGTAATTGGGGATAAATGAAACTCTCAATGCAAAAGAATAAGTGAGTCCTCAAGACACCAAATCTTTATTGTACATCAGTTTTAAAAGTAAACAAAGGCGTTCCACATGGACACCTCAACTAATATAAGGATTGGAAGCTATCGTTATTGAAATTACTAGAGATATCTAAAAAAAATTACCTGATTTAACCACTTCAACCCCGGAAGGATTTAGCCACTTCCTGACCAGGCCATTTTTTGCGATACGGCACTGCATTGCTTTAACTGACAATTGCGCAGTCGTGTGACACTGTACCCAAACAACATTTATGTCCTTTTTTTCCCACAAATAGAGTTTTCCTTTGGTGGTATTTGATCACCTCTGCTGTTTTTTTTTTGCGCTATAAACAAAAAAAGATCGACAATTTTGAAAAAAAAACACATTATTTTTTACTTTTTGCTATAATAAATATCCAAAAAAAAACAAAACTAATTTCTTCATCAGTTTAGGCCAATATGTATTCTTCTACATATTTTTGGGAAAAAAATTGCATTAAGCATATATTGATTAGTTTGCACAAAAGTTATAGCATCTACAAAATAGGGGATAGATTTATGACATTTTTATTATTTATTATTTTTTTTACTAGTAATGGCAGCGATCTGCGATTTTTAGCGGGACTGCGATATTACGGTGGACAGATTGGACGATTTTGACACTTTTTTGGGATCATTGAAATTTATACAGTGATCAGAGCTAAAAAAAGCCACTGATTACTGTATAAATGTCACTATCAGGGAAGGGGTTAACACTAGGGATCACAGGGTTAAATGTTCCCTATGAAGGTGTTTCTAACTGTGGGGGATGGACTGACAGGGAGTAGAGATAGATCAATGTTCCTGATTACTTGTTTACATTGACAGATCCCCATTCTGTCTCTCTGAGGAGCGGTCATGGGTAGTCAGCGGACATCGCAGTCACGCGCATCGGCTCCAGCGTCACTCCCCCTATAGTTCTTAAAGCGGCCAACGTACAATGGCGGCAATTTGCGCAGCCATGCCAACCTGCTGCAGTGCAACTGCGGCGGCTGGTCAGCAATCGGTTAACCTCATACCATACCTCATAACCTAACCATTCCTAATGTATTAAACTAGACCTGTTGGATCAATTTAAAACTGTATTTATTGAAATTTGGACAGACACATATACAAAAATTGGTACCATAAAACATACAAGGTTAAACCCAAATCCACCTCTCATACTCCCTGAGAAATAGACATCCTCTGTGCCTGAAAAAATTGGACTTGCGTCCATATATATAAATAGAGAATAAAACCTCTTAATGTTCCAGAGTAGATGCACACAAGGAAAAAATATAGGTATATGTACAGTACCTCACAAAAGTGAGTACACCCCTCACATTTTTGTATATATTTTAGTATATCTTTTCATGTGACAACACTGAAGAAATGACACTTTGCTACAATGTAAAGTAGTGAGTGTACAGCTTGTATAACAGTATACATTTGCTGTGCCCTCAGAATAACTCAACACACAGCCATTAATGTCTAAACCGCTGGCAACAAAAGTGAGTACAAATGTCCAAATTGGGACCAAAGTGTCAATATTTTGTGTGGCCACCATTATTTTCCAGCACTGCCTCTTGGGCATGGAGCTCACCAGAGCTTCACAGGTTGCCACTGGAGTCCTCTTCCGCTCCTCCATGAGGACATCACAGAGCCGGTGGATCTTCTGTTTGAGGATGCCCCATGGATGCTCATCACCTTTACCCTCAGCTTCTTTAGCAAAGCAGTGGTAATCTTGGAGGTGTGTTTGGGGTTGTTATCTCTGAAAGGAGGGGATCATGCTCTGCTTCAGTATGTCACAGTACATGTTGGCATTCATGGTTTCTTCAATGAACTGTAGCTACCCAGTTCCGGCAGCACTCATGCAGCCCCAGACCATGACACTCCCACCACCATGCTTGACTGTAGGCAAGACACACTTGTCTTTGTACTCCTCACCTGGTTGCCACCACACACGCTTGACACCATCTAAACTAAATATGTTTATCTTGGTCCCATCAGACCACAGGGCATGGTTCCAGTAATCCATGTCCTTAGTCTGCTTGTCTTCAGCAAACTGTTTGCGGGCTTTCTTGTGCATCATCTTTGGAAGAGGCTTCCTTCTGGGATGACAGCCATGCAGACCAATTTGATGCAGAGTGTGACGTATGGTCCAAGCACTGACAGGCTGACCCCCCCACCCCTTCAACCTCTGCAGCAATGCTGGCAGCACTCATATGTCTATTTCCCAAAGACAGCCTCTGGATTTACTTCTTTGGCTGACCATGGCGAGGCCTGTTCTGAGTGGAATCTGACCTGTTAAACTGCTGTATGGTCTTGGCCACCGTGCTGCAGCTCAGTTTCAAGGCTTGGCAGTCTTCTTATAGCCTAGGCCATCTTTATGTAGAGCAACCATTCTTTTTTTCAGATCCTCAGAGAGTTCTTTGCCTTGAGGTGCCATGTTGAACTTCCAGTGACCAGTATGAGAGATTGAGAGAGATAACCCCAAATTTAACACATCTGCTCCCCATTCACACCTCAGACCTTGTAGCAGTAACGAGTCACATGACACCTGGGAGGGAAAATGGCTAATTGGGACCAATTTGGACATTTTCACTTGGGGATGTACTCACTTTTGTTGCCTGCGGTATAGAAATGAAGGGCTGTATGTTGAGTTATTTTGAGAGGGCAGCAAATTTACATAAGCTGTACACTCACTACTTTACATTGTAGCAAAGTGTAATTTCTTCAGTGTTGTCAAATGAAAAGATAGAATAAAATATTTACAGAAATGTGAGGGGTGCACTTTTGTGAGATACTGTATACACATGAACCGTGGGATCCTGGAAATGGACAGACAAACTGAAAAGTAATTGTATGGCAAGTTATTGCGTAATCCACAGAAAATTCAGTGCAGAGAAGTTGAAATTGGAGCCAGTGTAATCACAGTTCATTTATCTGTAGATGGACACACGTGTCCATGTGTCGTTCCTGATTGTAATCCACAATGCAAAAGGCCGCAATCCAGGCTCAATATGCAAACTCAAAGATCTATGGTGGTACAGAGGAAGTGTTTTCTGATACAGTTGTCAAGTTTCTAGTCCTTCACCGGGATATTTCACCATGCTGGTTACTTCCCGGGGACCTCCCTCACACCACAGACTCCAAACAGCTTTCTGAAGAACATGTGACCATATAGTATCAAATGACACTGTATAAGTATTCAAATGGTAGAGTGATAGTATCAGGCTCACTATGAAATCTCACACAGTCAATAGATGTACATGATTCCCATGTGGGTAATAATTATCAACTTCTCTTTGCAGGAAATGCTTGTTTAGTCCTTGGTCCAATTTCTCCATATGCAAGGATTCCAACATTAAAATCGTCATTCCTCGGTGGTTCGGGACGCTGGGGAGCTCAGCTGCTCTGTGTCTCTCTTGGCCCTGTAAATATCCACCACCACGCGTGGAATGCGCTAACTGGAAACCGCGAAGTGGGCGCACATATCACCGCGCCATCACCCTGCGCAAACCCGCTGCACAACCCTCCAATGCCTCCACACATTGCTTCCTGTTCACAGCTAGACCATTCAGTACCTCCTAAGACTAGAGGGCTTTTACTTTCTTTATAAAGAACCTGCCTCATTCCTTTGATGACCACTGGAGGGAGATTGTAACACAACAGTTCCTATAAAGCAGTGGTTCTCAACTCCTGTCCTCGGGACCCACTAACAGGCCAGGTTTGCAGGATAACTGAAATACATCACAGGTGATATCATTTGCTGCTCAGCGATTGCAGTATTCTGGTCTGCATCTTCCCAAGGTAATACTTAAAATCTGGCCTGTTGGTGGGTCCCGAGGACCGGAGTTAAGAGCCACTCCTATAAAGGAATTGTGTGTCTGGACCAGAGTGACACAAAGCAACAAAGGATCTCAAAAAGCGATACCACAATGTCTTAACTCATATCTGTACAATTAAAATCATGGTCCAACAGGTACTTGAAACAAAGAAAGGAATACGAAAATTAAAATGAAAATAATTATGAAAATTATATAATAATGAAAAAATAATAATAAGGGACACATACCAACATGGACCCTATTGACAATTATTGTTCAAGAAATGGGACAAAGCTAAGGCTTTCATTCAAGCCTGGTGCCTTAGTGGCTTCTAATTCCCAAATCCATTGGGTTTCACAATGAAGAACTCTCTGATCGAAGTTACCCCCTCTGGAACCTTGGAGTATCACTTCTAGAACCCAGCATGTTGCAAACAAACATGTCATGCTAGGGGTACTTTTAAGTGGTATGTCTCTATGTCATAAATGTGCTCACGGAACCGCTTCCACACCAGTCTGATGGTCTATCCTATGTATAACGATCCACAGGAACACAAAATGACATATACCACTCCTGAGGTTTCACATGTGGCCTTTTGTCTTTACCTCAGAGTTTTACCTGTGGGCAGCTGTAAAACATTGCCCTCTATCATGTAAGCGCAATAGTCACAACTGCCACACCTAGTCACGCCTGTCCTCATTAGGTGTCACACAGGTTTCCATGTGATATTACTGTGCACCAGGTTGTCATTCAACAAACGAGCTCTCCTGTACACCCCATTGTGGATGATGGGATACAAACTTACCCACGAGGTGTCCTCTCTCAGAAGGTGCCAGTGCGAGGAACAAATGTCCCTCACGCCGCCCACCCTCTGAGAGTACAGTAGACACAGTATAGCAGGGCCCATGTCCCCTTTTGTTACTTCCTTATTTTGAAAATAAGGGAATCTCGTCTACTGTCTTTGACCCTATTGTAGGCCCTGCGAGCCATTTTTTCTTATACCAACTATCACGGCAGCGGTCTTCTTAGGACCCCTGCCTCACGCTCAAAATCCACATCATCTGAACAATTTCAGCATGCCCTGAGATACTGACCAACTGGTATATTCCTAATTAGGGTCCTAGGATGATAACTCTCTGCATGGAGCAGACTATTGGTGGCCGTTTCCTTGCAAAATAATTTAGTTTTAACCTGGCCTTCCTCAGTCAGCATTATGGTCAAGTCCAAAAAACGAATACTGTGCCTACTGTAGTCACATGTAAATTTTAGTTTGTAAGGGTTGCAATCCAACCCCCTCACAAACTCATCCAATTCTCCTCTTCTGTGCCTGACGACAGCATGAGGACATTGTTGATGTACCTATGCCAAGATAGAATCTTGGACAGGCACATCGACAACACCCTCCCATCATCAAACGGCCATGCTTCCCAGTCCCCTAGGTAGATGCTAGCATAGGCTGGGGTACATTTGGTCCCAATCGCCATACCTTGGGAGTGGCAAAAGAACTGATCCTTGAACTTAAACTTGTTGTTCTTGAGAGGGAACTCCAGGAGTTCCACAATCCATCTATTGTGTGCTCTCTTTGTGAGTGGTCTACTATTCAAAATCGCGTTAACTGTCTGTAATCCCCTTGTGTGAGGTATAAAGAAATACAGCACCTCTATATCCAAAGATACCAGACGGGTACCAGGTGGTAGTACCAGGTTATGTAGGATTTTTAACAAGTGAGACGTATCCTTCACAATGGAA
The DNA here is from genome assembly GCA_018402905.1 of Glandirana rugosa. NCBI lineage: Eukaryota > Metazoa > Chordata > Amphibia > Anura > Ranidae > Glandirana > Glandirana rugosa. The sequence goes on along the minus strand of BLSH010333321.1, from coordinate 2,396,158 downwards.
AATTGGTTGGCAACAAACGGCTGCAGTATCTTGTCAATATATTCACTAAAAATACTGAATATTCAGGGCAGATCAGTATAACACCACAGCTAAAGATAATAGTTAGCAGCTGAACACTACCAGGGTAATTAAAAAAACTTTGATGATAGACTAATAAACAAAAAGTGCAGCGCAACATATGATTCCAGAAAGTCCATAAATAAGCTCCATAAGGTAGTCCTTGAAATAGAAGGCAGCCTCCATGAAATGAGTGCTTGTTAACAGATGGATAGTGTTATAGGTGATTATAGACCATCCACCACAGACATATAAGACATAAAAGGAGATCTAGTGCTCTCCGTATGTGCAAAATGTAATTAAAAAGCGGATTAAAAACACTTACATACACTGCACTTAGGCCAAGTGCAGGCATACCAGTGCAGTGTATGCAAGTGTTTTTAATCCACTTTTTAATTAAATTTTGCACATACGGAGAGCACTAGATCTCTTTTTATTTCTTATATGTGCAGTGGAGCCTTTATATCTAATTATTGGATTGTTGGAAGCCTGCACTCATTTCAAGGAGAGTGCCTTCTATTTCAAGGACTACCTTATGGACCTTATTTATGGATTTTCTGAATTCATTATATGTTGCGCTGCACATTTGGATTATTAATATATTCACCAACCTTCTCCGTGAGTGCCCCCACCCCCCAAATAATCGGACGGCCCGGGGGGAATCACTCATGGACTTATGCACTTTTGGAAGTGCATAAAACACCAACATTTTTGGGTGTTCAATCTTCAGAAATGCAACTGTTTCCTAGTCAACCAAGCCCTCTTGATGTGCCTGATCAATCAATCCAAAAAGTTTTTTACCATTCCTTTCCAGATTGATATTAGGGATGGGTGAGTACCACTCTCTGTTACTTAAAATACGTTGACACATACGGGTATATTTTTCTTTATTGATCAGGACTATGTTGCCCCCCTTGTCCGCAGTCTTAACAACTAAGTCTGTATTTTGGCGCAGCTGTGAAATGGCCGTCCTCTTTTCATGTGTTAGATTGTCCTCAGAGGATAAAGTCCATCTGAACTTACTAATATCACACAAATCATATTATTCCTGAGACTGCAGACTAGGGGGGAAAGTTCCTCATTTTATTGTACAAGCCTACATCCTTAAGACAGGTAACTTTTTATTTTGGGTCCTGTTCCTCAATTTTCTCCCCACATATTACTAAGGCTAGGTTTAACATACTTTCTGTAAAATCCTCCGCCTTATCATCCTCTCGGTCTACATGACCTTCCTCCCATAAATCTATAAGGTCCCTAAGGGTAGGTTATTCCCGTCTTGTGAGACTGGACCAATCTTCCAAGGGACCTAGGGGTGTGCTTGCTTTTTTCTTCTCATGTAAGACCCTAAAGACTAATCTTCTTGCAGACCAATATACATCTTTGACCATGTCAAACAAATGGCCTTTCATAGTGGGGCAAAACATAAGATCTCAACTTAAGAGTGATTCCTGTGCCTCTGCCAATGCGTAGGTGGACAAATTCAATATCCTTAATTCATCCTTCCCCCCCCCTGGGGTCACATACTTGTCCATTCTGAACTTCTTTGTTATGGGGCTGGCCACCATTCTCGTGTTTGTACCCCCAATGGGGTCGAGTAGGGGCCCGATGGACTGCACATCCCCACTAGGGCCATAGAGGGAGGAAACCCCACTGTGCCTCCTCCACCTGCGCCTATGGGTCCTCCCTCCCACCTCCCATTTTTGACCTCCTAATGTCATTTTGTACAGAGTTTTCACTCATACCACCTTCTGATTGGGACGTATGGTTTCTCTCTAAATCCCCCAATTCTCGAATTTTCCGTTTTTGGGTGAGACCTTCCTTATTGTTTTTATTCTGTTTATTCTGTCCTCTTCCCCTTCCTCTCCCTCTTCCCCTTAGCGGTAGCCCACGTCCACCACCACGCTGGGATTCGGGTTCAGATTGACTACTAACCTCATTGGTATTGTAGTTCTGAGGTCTACGTTGGTATCCAAAGCCCTGGTTATCCAGGTTCGGATTCCATTTGCATCCTTTGTTGGTAATATAGTCAAATCTATCCTTTTCCAGTTTCATGTGCTTACTATTCATTATATCCTTATTAATCTTTCCTATTGTCAAACTGATTTCTTTTGAACAACAAAACAAAAACAAAGAAAAACACAAAATAATCAGAAAAGTACTAATAAAAGTACTAATAAACAATTCTACACTTCAAAGACTATACAGAAGGACTGTATCCTCTAGACTAAATAAAACAATAAGTCATCACGACACCAATTCTATATTGTACATCAGTTTTAAAAGTAAACAAAGGTGTCCCACATGGACACCCCAACTAATATAAGGATTGGAAGCTATCGGTATTGGGGATGCTGGGATGAGAGGGGGTTGGGAGAATGTGGAGCTATGGTTTTGAAGTGTTTTTGTGCACTCTTTTCTCACATTTATTTAAACTTTTAAGACAATGCAGTGTGGTACTGTGACAAAAAGTTTATAAACTATACTATTTGACTATTGTGCTGCTGGCCAATTTGTACAAAGTCAAGGACTTTAGCTTTATTTTTTGTAAGGGTAAACTTTCCTGTAGCCTTTAGATCTGTTGATGTTGCTACTTTCACCAGTTCATTCATGCCCGTTACTGCTGGATACAAAAATCAGGTGCTGTATACAAAACTAACTAAAAATCCTTTTATCCCCAAGTTGTATGAATCTGACTAGGGTGCTGGTGCAGCAGCTGCTGTAGTTAAATCAAGCAATGATGCAAAATTAAAAAGCAATGTTAGACATGTACAATTTGTTTCGTTCAGAATTAGGTTTTCAACTAAATTCGAAAAATGTGTTAATTCTGAAATATATGAATTAACGAAAACCCGTTTAACTAATTTTTCCAAAATTCAGAAATTCGAAAATTCGAAATCCGAAAATCAGAAATTTGAAAATAAAAACGAAAATCCGAAATGATAATTAACATATAATAAATATTAATAACTATGAAATTATAGGTATTGGAATTTCCTTTCAAATTTGGGTGTTGGTGAACATAATGAATGCGAATTTATCAGAAGTTACGAATTACCCAAAATAACGAATGCCGTATCTAAACGAATGGAACATAACAAATTAATAATAAGTAATAATAACTTTTTATCATTATTTATTATTATTAATTTGTTACATTCCATTTTTTTAGATACGGCATTCGTTATTTTGGATCATTTGTAACTTCGGATTAATTAATATTTGTTATGTTTACTAACAGCCAAATTTGAAAGGAAATTCCAATATTTATAATTTCATAGTTGGCTATTATTAGTTGGTTAGTTAATTATTATTTCGGATTTTCAAATTTTCTGCTTTTTGTTCGTATTTTCAAATTTCCAAATTCCCAAATTTCAGAATTTTTCCAAAGTTAGGAATTTATTGGAAATAACCAATTTCGATCATAACGGATGACCGGAAAAACTGAAAAAAAAAATGAATGAAACTAAAACAAATGAATTTTGTTCGGCAGTGCACATGTCTAAAAGGCATCTATTAGACATGCAAATACATGATGCTAGGATATGCTGTGACTGATACTGTTTATGAGAATTGTAATATACATAACACCACATACAGCTTAAAAGTAAACGTAATTTTGGTGTGTTTTTTTTTTACAATGTTGCCCATGAAGTTGCATAAAAACACTCTTCCCAGTGTACAATTTTTTAAAAATTTCTGTTTGCATTGGTACATGTCCTCATAGCAGTGCCTTACTCCGCATGATGTTTGATTATTTAATCCTTGCCTTTTAGTCTTAAAAATGGCCAAGATTGATTTTCAAGATTTGCCCTCCCTAAACCTCAGTGGGGGTGAGATTAAAATAAAAAATCTTGATTAGTAACTAAAGCAGTTTTTGGAGTTTACGATGGGTTCGTCAAACAACCCACAAACTGAATCCAGGAAAATGTACTCATCCCTACTCAACCCACAGACTGATGTGAATGAGAACCACTGTCCCAAAACTACCATTTTTTTTCCTTTGGTTAATATGTGTTGTGTTATTATAATCCAATAAAATAAATGTAGATAAGGCTGCCAATTGACATTTTGAGGAAACTTTGAATTATATCACATATTTTGAAACAAATGCAAACTGAATCAGTGGACATCTGGCATATTTGATAAGGCTGTGTAAGAGTAGTGATAAGGTGTGCCAACGGTGAAAGACCATTGCTGGTTGGTTGTCATGGGTTACTGACCACTGTAAGTCTCTGTGGCATTATATTTGCATTGATTCATAAGTTTAGTAAGCTACTTTTGATAATCATTGAACTTTGTTTTTAAATCAAGTAGTTTTTATTAACAACATTTTTAAAGTACATACAGTAGTTAAAACAGTCGGATAAGACAAGTCCTAGATTCCAATATACTGTATAAACAGTTGTGGCTCTGTTACACAGTTTACAGAACATTAACCTGCTGTGTCTAAGGTTGCACTTGTACTGTATATAAACTATATCTCTATACGTTGTCCTTTCCTAACCAATGAAACCACAAAGCTCCTGATTCACTCCCCGGTTATCTCTCGCCTTGACTACTGCAACTCTCTCCTCATTGGCCTACCTTTAAACAGACTATCCCCCTTTCAGTCCATCATGAATGCTGCTGCCAGACTCATTCGTCTTACAAACCACTCAGCGTCTGCTACCCCTCTCTGTCAATCCCTCCACTGGCTGCCAATCGTCCAACAAATTAATATCAAAATACTAACAATAAGTTACAAAGTCGTCCACAACTCTGCCCCCAGCTACATCACTAACCTAGTCTCAAAATACCAACCTAATCGTCCTCTTTGTTCATCCCAAGACCTCCTGCTCTCTAGTTCCCTCTTCACCTCCTCCCATATTCGCCTCTAGGACTTCTCCCAAGCCTCTCCTATCCTCTGGAATTCCCTACCCCAATCTGTCAGACTGTCTCCAAATCTATCCACTTTTTGGCGATCCCTGAAAACTTTTCTTTTCAGAGAAGCCTATCCTGCCTCCACCTAACAGCTACACTTTTTATTTTCTCCATCAGCTCATCCCCCACAGTTATTACCCTCTCGTATCACTTGACCCTCCCTCCTAGATTGTAAGCTCTAACGAGCAGGGCACTCTAATTCCTCCTGTATTGAATTGAATTATATTGTAATTGTACTGTCTGCCCTAATGTTGTAAAGCGCTGCACAAACTGTCGGCACTATATAAATCTTGTATTATAATAATAATAATTAAACAAAGGAAAAGGAAGAAAAAATAAGAAACGCCTATGAACAATTCCACTATGTATGACAATTTACTCTAATACATTCAGCCCAGGTTCACATAGGTGCGATGCGGGAACCGATTACAGCGCAGGTTCCCGCATCGCATCTCTCCCGCAGGCAGTTCACACTACCCTCTGCAAACTGCTGTGCAATGTTCATACCCCCAGATCGGTTCACAGATCGCAGTGCGAACTGTGAACTTGCACAGGAATCGGATCTCATAGGTGACAACACCCATGCTGTCCAATTCTAGTGCGGGTAAAAAAAATTCCCTGCACTATTTTTGTGCGAATCTCAGTTCAGCCATACAACTGTATGGCTGAACTCGCTCTGCACAGACATTGCATGTGATCGGCACCTGCGGTGCGGGTGCGAATCATATGCAATGTCTGAGATCGCACATATGTGAACCTAGGCTAATAGATAGCTAACCTCATTTAAGTAAGCCTGTATTTACACAGGTGCACAAGAGGCATCAGTCTACAGTATGGTAGCCATTTAGGGGACAAAAATAAATGAAAAGTGGTTAAACCTGTAAGAGCCTGTGAGGAATTAGCTGATGGAGAGCAGTTTTGCCAGATAGACATACTTTTCTTAGGGGCGTTAAGATGCTGGTAAGTTAGTTTTTCCTGTATTAACGTGAAGTTCACTTGCTCTATCCACTGTTGTCTGGAGGGAATATGAGGTGAAAACCAGAACTGGGCTGTAAGTTTGTGGGTGATATACAGCAGTCTCATTATTGCTATATTAAACTGGAGGAGTAAAATATTCCGAGCCCAAGAGGCATACCACCAGTTCCTGAGGAACAGGAAAATGAAATACCGATGATATACTAGTAATATCTTTCCAATATCTGAATAATTTTGAACATCTCCAGAACATATTTATCGAGTCACCTATATTACCATTACATTTGGGGAATCCCTCCTGTCCCATCTTAGCAATTGAGGCGGTGTTCTATAAGCTGTATGCAAAATAACTGGGACAGGTTCCGTGAAGATGATAGGGAGACAAGAGTTACAGAGGTCAAAATCACCTTCCACCCCTCGCCCTCCACCACGTCTACCTCCCATTTCTTTCTACAAGGTAATTGGGCAGAGTCTTGGGAAAGAGGAGTATATGCAAGATATGATGCCTTTCCTATTGGTACCAACCATCAATTTCTAAATCAATTGTGACTCCACAAGAACTTAAGTGGAGATAGAGGCTTGTGCCTGAAGCACATGGCACAGTCGTAAGTACCTGAGACTGAACCGTTGGTATGTTGAGCTCCATTTATAGAGTGGTGAAAGATTTTAACACATCTGAGGAATAGAATTGAGCAATAAAATGGATACCCAAGGCCTGTCAAGATTGAAATTCTTGCAGTTTAGCTAATTCCAAAGAATTGGAGTTGTGCCATAGGGGAGTGAATGTCACAAAGCCATCAACCTGTGTACTAACTTTTAAATGTCACCAAAGCAATGTCCATTAAGTCACTGTAGGGCAACATGCTGAGATATGTGGGAAGCCCATTTCCAAGTGTGAGAGTGCTGTGAAATGTGCATCTGATGTGAGCAGCAACCAGCAGATGAGATCTGACTTATCTATCGAAGATGTTGGCGTTGGACAACTATAAAAGAAAGTCTAGACTTTGGGACTGCCAAGCCCCCCTAGATCTTTGCCATACTGCTGTGTAGTAGTGAGTTTAAATGTAGATGAGCTGCTTCTTCCAAGCTCTCTAAACTGGGAGTCTACAGTATACGGGAGAACCACTTACAAGGTATCCACATAGGAGAATTGTGGAATATATAGAATAACTGTGGGGTCCAAATTATCTTAAGTTTACACTCCCTACAACCGATAGGGGCAATTTACACCATCTAGAACACTTTTCTTTGAATGTAAGCAGAATAGGCCAGAAGTTCACATCCAACTAAAGATGAGGATTCAGCGTAATCACCACGCCATGATATTTGAATTTGCTGAGTACATGCTGGCAACAGAAATGCAAGTTCATCTAGAGGTAATAATACAGACTTGTTCCAATTTATGCTGAATCAAGAGAGACTACCAAACTGATCTATAAGAGACATAAGATTTTGTAAAGAGGCAGTCATATCCCCCAGATACAAAGGAGTCATCTGCATAAAAGGATTTTTTTCTTCCAATATTCCCTTGCTAAAGCCTATTATATCAGGCGAAACCCTAATCAAGGCTGTCTGAAGTTCTAATTCCAGGGCAAATAACAGGGGCGACAAAGGCACCCATGTCTAATGCCTCTATATAAAGGGAGTGGGTCTGACAATTCATCATTGATCCTCAATCTGGCCTTGTGGGTTGCGTATAGGTTTTGGATCCTCCTAACAAATGTATCCCCAAGCCCAAATAATTTCAGAACTCCCCAGAGGTACTGCCACTTGACACTGTAATAATTGAACTTAACATTTTCTAAATGTGTCTAATAATATTTTGCACAAAATAGTAGTTCTGACACTGTTGTGCTCAAACATTTACATATCCCTGGCAGAATTAATAAGATGCGAGTTATTTAAGCAGCATTAAAAGATCACTTACAATACGCCAAAACAAAATAATTTGGAGTGCTGAGATGAAAGCTGAACTTTACAGGCATAAACATTATGTTTGAAAAGGAGTCGACAAGGCCTATGAAGAGAAGCACACCATTTCTGCTGTAAAGTATGAAGGTGGATCTTTGCTGTTTTTGGGGGTGAGTGAGCTACAGTGGCACAGGAAATTTAGTCAAAATGCAAGATGAATAGAGAATATTATAAGAAAATATTGGAGGGAAATTTGCATTTGTCAGCCGGAAAGCTGTGCATGCACTTTTCAGCATGCTGAGGCTTTTTTTTTAACACAAAGAATAGACAGCTTTACTCCATGAGAAAAATTGGATCTCATTCACAACTATCATAAAAGATGGCAAGTTGTCCATGATGCTTGTAGCGTGGGAATACATGACAATGTGGATTGCCCCAAATCCAGCATTCCCCTTTAAGGAGCAATAGACATAAGTTTCTACCTCTCCACACTCCGGCCTTCTTCCTCCCCTGTGTATAGCTTAAACCGTATGCAGCTTTTTCCATCTGAAGAGCAGTGGCTTCAGCATCCACCCTCTTATAAATCCATCAGGGTTTCAGTTCAGGAGCAGTGGCAGGTACCACCAGCACATAGTGACAGAATCTCCAGGTGACTCCATAGAAATAATAATAAAGCCCAGCACCTGATCGCTGTGCAAAGTTTGGGTGGTAAGCAGTAGATCTCTGCCCCAGAGGTGGTACTCCTAGATATACATGACAGTAGGCAAGCAGGCTGTACCCTCTGACCCAGGTCTGCTTCCTGTGGATGGCTGTGCCTGTCTTCCTCATGGGATGGGGAATATGCATGAACATGCTCTCACCAGAGCAAGCGCAGTGCCACTATGCACTATTGCACTGGTGTAGCAGTGATCAGAGCAGAGACAATGGCTGGCAGCACTGACACGCAGTAATATCAGAGCAGCCAGTCATTGTACATGATCACTGCCACAGCAGTACAATGTCACCAAAGTTCTGGTGACAGTACTGCTATGGCAGCAAACAGAGACAATGGCTGGCTACACTGACATACAATGTTATCGGAACAGCTTGCCATTGTACATGATCACTGCTATAGCACCAGAGCAGTGCAGTGTTACTATTGTGATATTGTATTGCTGTGGCTATTGGTCACAGACAATGGCTGTTGCACTGGTATACAGTGTCATCAAACCAGTTGCCAAATCTCTGATCAATAAAGAGCAGTACAATGTCATTGTGTATTTATTACCCACATACTGAATAATTCCTACAGTCCCGATTACTGTAGGAAGCATTCAGTTCCCTCTCAAATTCAGCTGTGAGAAGAAATGGCTCAAAGGCTGAAGGTATGCAGGCTTTATTTGCATGTGTTATTGATGTGATCAGTCACAGTGATGACATGGTACAGGGCCAATTTCTCTAAGAGACACCCACAAGCCGCTGATCTGGAAGGATATATATATATATATATATATACACACATATACACACACAGTTATTTAGAGTAAAGTGATGACTTTATAATGACACAGGAAGTCAATAAACTATTTAGTTTTACTTTAACGACTAGGTTTGTGGGTGTATAAATATTTACTGTTAGTACCTGTAACAGTCGCCAAGAATTTGAAAACGTATGTTGACATATTGATATCGAACTTATACAAAACCATTTATGGACTTCTTTGATTTTAACACGGACACAGGTTTATATATACCTAGATTGACACACACATATACACACATATATATATATATATATATATAGGAAGGTCTAGTCGCCGAACACCCACAGAGAATCTCTTTAACCGGGACATGGTACAGTAGTGACACTG
>BLSH010333321.1:2355744-2369768 GCA_018402905.1 Glandirana rugosa | reverse complement strand
TAACCTCGTATCCAAATCTAAAAAGAAGCCAAACCCCCTACAATGTTTCAAACATGTCTTGTCTTTAGACAGGAGACAGAGATCTCCTCCTCTATGTATAAACAAGTTTCCCACTTCCCGATAACTCCAACAATTACCGCATCACTCTCCTTTGTAACATCCCCCAAACCGAAGAAAAATCTAAACCTATGCTCCAATGGGAACTAGAACTCAACTGCAACATCTCTATTAGAGACTGGCAGACAATGTTCAATAACCTCTGCAAGAGCTGCTGTTCCCCTGCTATCCGTGAATCCCCATTTAAATTAATGACTAGATGGTATATGTCCCCTTCTAGAATACATCAATATTATCCCAACTGTTCTCCTAAATGTTTTAGAGGCTGCTCAAACGAAGGAACCCTTTTACATATATTTTGGGACTGCAAACACTTAGTCCCAATATGGAAATCGGTCACTAAAATTGCAGACCAACTAATGATTGATAAAAATTTCTCTTACCCCTCAAATATGCCTCTTGTTTGGGAAAATACCAAATGTTCCATCTCACACCAATAAACTACTACATACCCTTTGTAGCGCGGTCATCTGAATGGTCGCATGCAAGTGGCGTACTCCTCATACCTCATGGCAACAGGTTATATCAAGAATGTCTTCGATTAGACTTTCAGAATATATCTATTGTACCTTACAAGACCAATTTAACATATATGAACAAAAATGGTCTCCTTGGGATATAATATCTAAAGACTAACGGACCCTTATTTGTAAAGCGATATCTGACATTTTTTATACTATATATTAATTGTATTCCTCTTTTTATTACATTGGATGTATATCTTGTAACTATTCTATGTACCTTACCTTTCAATAAAGCATTTTGTAAACACAAATGTGTGATAGGTATCAATGAAATTTTATGTGTAATTTATGCTCCTAGAACGCCTGACGGTGCTCCCTACATGTTTGGCCTCTGTATGTGGCCAGGGTGTGAAAAAGTCTCACACATGTGATATCGCCATACTCAGGAGGAGTAGCAGAATATATTTTAGAGGTTCATTTTTGCCATATACATGCTATGTGTTAGAAATACCTTATAAATTGACCACTTTGTGAAAAAAAAACAGCGTTATTACCTGATAACTCACTTTTCAGGAATCTTCCAGGACGGCTTACAGAGAGAGAGGCTCCTCCCACCCAACAGGAAACACATGATCCATATTATAAAAAAAGACTGCTCACCAGTAGTACCTCAGTATTAAACAAATTGCAAGAAAGAGGGCCCATAGGGATTTGCCGCAACACAGGATTCCCCCAATATCATGAAGTGTACAAAAAGAGTGTCGAAAAGTATATAATTTATTAGATCAAGGTTAAAATCGTCACATGACAAATGATTGAATTGTCATATACGAACAAAGTATACACAATTAAAATAAACACCAAGTGGATACAAAGATGACAGTGTGGAAGCCCACAAACCCTCAATTGGAGCAAGTGTCCTAGTGATGAAGGTTCAGCTTCCTCTCCTACATGTTTCAAAGTTATTTTGAATTTATGTAACAAACTTCTTCTTCAGGGAGAAAAGCCACTGTATAGCTTTGATTCTGAAACATAATATGAAATATAAATAGACCACAGTATAATACAGGGATTTTGGTTTACTATAACACAAAATGGCTATTTGGCACAAACAACTATATACACTGATGACCATAATATGTGCGAACGGTGGGGATCACCGGTTACTACTTACCCCTCTGATTTAGAGAGAGCATACACCAGCAAGAGTAGGGCTGGGAGCCAAAAAGTGTCCCCAAATTTTAGCCTGGAAAGGTATCAATATCATACATGGACAATAAGCCCCCAATAGGTGTTGCCCCCCCTCCAATCCAGGCAGGAGATAATCTTTACGTGCAGGCTGTGCATCTGTCCCTTAGGTGGTTCCCCTTTTTCTCCCTTCCTTTGTCCTACAGGGAGAGGACACAAGGTGGTATGAGCCTTTTACAAGGAGAGAAGAGGGTGCAGATGATCATATCATGACCAGCACTCAGACGCCTAGGGAGACCCAAATGAAGCCTTCGTGCCATTCCTCCACTATGATCATGCAGTGACTGGCATATGCGAGAGTGAAGTCACGCTACTCTGGCCAGTCACAGCGCCGGAGACGCGGCCCCAGAAGGAAGAGGGGCAGAATATGGACGCGGCCAGCACGGGGGACAACGCTGGACATCGCAGGCTTCGTTTTCAGGTAAGTGGCACATAATGGGCTACTATGCGATGCATAGTAGCCCATTATGCTTCCACATTACAGGGGAATACAGAGGAAGTAAACCCAATCTGGGTTTACTTCCTCTTTAATATATTAGATCGCATATGAGGCATGAACCACAATGGTACCATAAGAATATAACCCAAAACGCAAGCATAAGCTCCAATGTTGAGTATTTAAATACATAGAGTTATAACATAATTGGAGAAGTATAAGGACAGAGAGAGTATTTATCTAATACCCCACACACAGCCATTTATATGTATCTAATGACAATGCCACAAAGCCAACAATTGGTAGAACCATAAGTCATAGTTATAGCCTAGTCTCTGGCTCCAATCTATTAGACATCTATATGGTGGAACTCAGGGAGCTCCGGGTGACAGGAGTCTAGGCACACACACTGGAGTGCACAGCAGATACTGTTACCCTATAGTAGGTACAGCTTCAGCTCCTAGACATAACCAAATAAGTTATTTGGAACAGAAGCAAAACTGAGTGTCCTTAACTGTATATTTAAACAATATAAATTAACAGTGATTGCTGTATCCTTAACTTACTTTATATAGTGCACACTAAGGTGGGAGACAGATAAAACCACCCAGCTCATAGCATATCCAAATCTAGGATAAATGAAAGCTTCTGGCACCTTTGAATAAGCCATGAAGTGTGCAACTAAAGCCACCAGAAGACCAACACCTGCAGGCATTAACGAGCAATCATTAAACTTGGGTGTGTCCATGCAAGCCTTGCATGGAGGTTACACCCAGGAGTCTGCCAATTGAATTATGCAGGATTTCACATCTAAACTTTTAGTTCAGCCTAGGAATGGGTTATTGCCTAAGGCAAAGTCACACCACATGCAGGGTGCTTCCCCACATCAAAAACGCATGGAAAGTAGGTTATATGGCTTTCAATGGCTTAGTTCACACCAGTGCAGTCAGTTCCAGCTCCAGAAAAAAAAAAAGTAGAACATGCTGCATTTTTTCTGCACTTAACTGTACTGTCCTTATTTTAAGAAGGGGGAAAAACTGCACTGGACTGCATCAAAAACGCACCAAAAACATGCATGCAGAAAAGCATCCGGAACGCATCCGGACTGCCCTTCTATGGTGTGAACTGGCCCTAAATACAAAAACAGAAAGTCCTGCTTAACCCACAGCAGACCCTGAAAACAGGGTGTAATTGATGGAGTAAGTAGCCCCCCCGGGCCCTGCTCAAGTGTGACCTAAGTGTAGGAAGGGGTTAAAAGGTTGAAGCTTCTGCTGATCTCTGGGTTAGCCAGCCCCAGCTCTGCAGTTTATAGGTGTTAGGCCCTCTGCATCCAAATGACCACATAATGGTGGATAAGAACACAAAGCACATTCACTCTGTTTGTGGGAGGCATGCAAACACCCACAGCAATCAATACCCAAAGGGAGGAACTCCTCCTAAGGGTTACCACCTTGTGGCCATCTGCTACAAATTATAGCAAGTGTCATGGCGGGACCAGAGTACATGGTGTAGGTTTGCAGACCAGATAAAGTCTGCTGTAATACTCCTGGGATGGCACTAGGGAATACTTACACAATCACCTTATAGCTGTCCCTTCAGGGGGGTCTGCAGCTTAGCAGGTTGCATTCTGTTTTGGCTTACCAACATAGTTTACCAGCCTCAACAAGCATGCGCCCTCCCCCCAACTGGGAGTAGTCAGGGATTCTGGATGCCTCTGCTCCAGCCATGCAGTATTCCCTCCAAAAAGATTTGGGGAAGCCAGCAGCCTTGATCAATCCATATTAGTCAGGAGCTCAGCCAGCAAATGAAAACCAAGACACTTTGTCATTTCTCTGCAATGCTCTCTAGGAAACTTTCTTAGAGTGTTGCAGCACTGGAGCTGGTATCCAGGCAGGAGATAATCTGTACATCTGTCCCTTAGGCGTTTCCATTTTTGCTCCCTTCCTTTGTCCTACAGGGAGCAGACACAAGGTGGTATGAGCCTTTTACAAGGAGAGACGAGGGTGCAGACAATCATACCATGACCAGCACTCCACCACCTAGGGCGACCCAAATAAAGCCCCACCACTGGTAGGGAAAAGAGGGATACACAAACAGCCAGACTTCCCAGACCCGGTCTGCTGGTCTGTGGATTGTACAGAGAATCATCCCAAATCCTCTGGTGCCCCCTACACCAGGGAGAAAGAAAGGAGAAACTTGCCTTTAGCCTCTTTCTTACCTTAGGGTCAGAGTCTGCAGGTGTCCCAGACCTGCTTCCTGCTTACAGTCTCCACTGGTGACTTTACCAGCACAGGACAGAATGGCTTCCACCATCTTCTCTGTATCCCTGAAAGGTCAAGTAGTGCGGATCCCGGTCTGGCGCTGTGGATCAGACGCCTCACCTGGGACAGTGCATGGAGCCTGCAGCCCCAACCACCAGGTCAGTGTTTGCTACCAATAACATGGCTGCCCTGCAAGCATCAGGACACCACTAGACCACACTGACCCCCGGAAGACTCATTGAGTCAAAATCCCACACTACTAGTGTACCTGAACTACAGGCATGCAGTTGACCGGACTCCCATGGAGAGAGGGGGGTCTCCTGGAGTAAAAATTCAAGGCTCCTTTCCAGGGTAGCCTCAACAAGCCCAAGCTACATGCATCCCCAGGTTCACTGCCACTGTTCTGGGATGCTGTAGCCGGGAGGCCCCTGCCGCCTGGCATGAAGGCCATAAAAATAACAAACTTCTTCAGAGTTCTTGTCAGGCCGGAGGAAACACATATACTGAGGTACTACTGGTGAGCGGTCTTTTTTATAATGTGAATCATGTGTTTCCTGTTAGGTGGGAGGAGCCTCTCTCTCTGTAAGCCGTCCTGGAAGATGACTTGGAAAAAATTTAACCATACAAAAGACTCATAATGCCTCATAGAATATACGTTGGGATGTTTGCTTTCCAAAATGGAGTCATTTTGTGGGTAAGTCTATTGTCCTGGTGCTGCAGGGCCTTCAAAAGTGTAATAGGTGGTTAGGAAATCATATGTGTAATTTCTGCTCCTAGAATGCCTGACGGTGCTCCCTGCATGTTGGACCTCTCTATGTGGCCAGGCTGTGTAAAGGTCTCACACATGTGGTATCACCATACTCAGGATGAGTAGCAGAATATATTTTGGGGGGGGGGGGGGGTAATTTTTGCTATGTACATGCTATGTGTTAGAAATATCTTATAAATTGACCACTTTGTGTAAAAATAAAAGCGTTTTCATTTTCTTTCCACATTTTTTTCGAAGACTTGTGGAAAAAAATGAACCATTCAAAAGACTCATAATGCCTCATAGATTATACGTTGGGGTGTTTTCTTTCTACGATGGGGTCATTTTGTGGGTGATTCCATTGTCCTGGTGCTCCAGGGCCTTCAAAAGTGTAATAGGAAATTAGATGTGAAAATTCTGCTCCTAGAATGCATGACGGTCCTCCCTGCATGTTGGACCTCTCTATGTGGCCAGGCTGTGAAAATGTCTCACACATGTTGGATCACTATACTAGGGGAGAGTAGCAGAATGTATTTTGGGGTGTAATTGGTATGCGTATGCTGTGTGTGAGAAATAACTTGTTGTTATGACAATTTTGTGCAAAAAAAAAAAAAATGATAATTTCTTAATTTTCCCAAGAATTGTGGGAAAAAAGTACAACTTCAAAAAACTTGCCATGCCTCAGACTAAATACCTTGGAATGTCTACTTTTCAAAAAGTCATTTGGGGGGTATTTGTACTTTCCTGACATTTCAGGGCCTCAAGAAATGAGATAGGCCATCAGTGCATCAGATGTGATCAGTGTGATCAGTTTTCAATGATTGGCACCATAGCTTGTAGATTCTATAACTTTCACACAGACCAAATAATATACACTTATTTGGGTTATTTTTACCAAAGATAGATAGCATAGGTTTTGGCCCAAATTTATGAACAAAAATTACTTATTTGCAAAATTTTATCACAAAGCTCTATTTGTGTGAAAAAAATGATAAAAATCTTGTTTGGGTACAGTGTAGCATGAGAGAGTAATTGCCATTCAAAATGTGAGAGCGCTGAAAACTGAAAATTGGCCGTTTGGCGCCAATGCCGGCACATACGCAGGCGCGCACAGGCATGCAAATGCGCACACACGCGCAAACAGGCCCGCGCACAGACCTCTGAACCCGAGTTCCAGGGGCAACGGCTGCTTCCTGACATCACCCCTTGTGATGTCAATAAAGTTTATCAAAATAAATAAAGGTTTAGTGCTAAACAAGTAAAGTTAAATGAGATAAATAATACAATTAAAAAAATGGAAAGTGACCCAGTCTCCCCCTACAAATGAGCACATAGGTTCCTGCATGCATATGTAAATGGCGATTGCACCACACATGTGAGGTATCACAACGAACGTCAGAGCAAGAGCAATGATTCTAGTGCCACCCCCCCCCCCCATTGTAACTCTAAACTGGTAACCTGTAAAGGCTTTTAAACAGTTGCCTATGGATAATTTAGTGTACTGTAGTTTGTCGCCATTCCACGGGCATGTGCAATTTTAATGCGTGATATATTTGGTATCTATTTACTCAGTGTGACATCTTCTTTTCTAATTTAAAAAAAAAATGGGTATTATATTGTGTTTGTGTGCACTAAGATTCATTAAAGTGTATTATTTCCCAAAAAATTATATTTAAAAAATGACTGCGCAAATGCCACATGGCATAACTAAAAATTGCAATTTATTCTATAGGGCCTCTGCTTAAAAAAGATATATAATGTTTGAAGATTCTAAGTAATTTTATATCTATATAAAAAAAAAAAGATTTTACAGGTACTTTGTGAGAGAAATGTCAGAGTTTGCCTGGGTGGCAAAGGGTCAAACATTGCTTCTACCACTCACATACATTAGGCATCTTTAATGACATACAGACATAAGGCTCTGAGCTGACATACCTCCTCCTCACAAACAGTACTTTTTTAAAACAAGTGTATTGCTGAGTGGCCAGTAAAAGAATCACTTACTACAAAGCTGGTCTGGGATGAGTGTTTGCACATATTTGTCATGTCTTTTGATAGAAATAGAGGACAGTTGTAGTGCACAGCCCCCTGGGGAAAGGAGATCTGTCCCGTCCTGCCACTTCTTACTAAACAAAGCAGTTTTCACAGCCAAGATCTGAAGCAGCGGCACTTGCAGATAATGCTAATCCCTGTGGCTTTGATCAGACAAGAAATGAGGGGAGCACATGATGTTGATGCACAAATGTCATTACTTGATGAATTCAATACAAGTCTGCAAAGCAATACACCTGCTCTGGAGAATCTATGTATTTTTATAAACAGGGCAACATGTTAGGAAACTGGTAGCACTTTGAACGCTTTTTTAATTTGCTAAGGTAACAGATTTTATATTACTGATTATTCAGAAAGTCTGCATAATCATTTTGTTATACCTATAAAATGCACAGTAGTTGTACCATTTATATCTTCTAAAGTGACTTACAATATGGTGTTGTACAGATAGATGGTGCATGTTACCTGAGTACTCATGACTACCTTGGTCAAAGTCACGAACAACCTTCTGTTAGCTTCTGATTCTGGGCCACTAACTATTCATATGCTACTGGATCTTAGTTCTGCCTTTGATACTGTAGACCACAATCTAATACTCTCCCGCCTTGAAACCATATTTGGAGTCTCAGAATTGGCTCTGAAATGGATTAAGTCATATCTCATTGATCGCTGTCACTTTGTTTCTCTTGGTGAATTCCAGTCTGAAGTTGGTCCAGTCAAGTACGGTGTTCCTCAGGGCTCAATCTTGGGTCCCTTACTTTTTAGCATTTACATGTTTCCACTTGGCCAACTGCTTAGATCACACAGGCTCAATTATCACTTCTATGCCCATGACACTCAGATATACATCCACACTAAACCAGATTCTACTTTGGCTGTTTCTCTCCTATCTAACTGTATTTGTGATATAAAAACTTGGACGGCCTATAATTTCCTTCAATTAAACTGTGACAAGACTGAAGTCATGCTTATTGGCACCCCCATCAATTACGTAAGGCCAGTCCTAATAGCTTATCTATAGATTGTACTGTACTTGAGCTTCAGTCTAAATGGAAAAATCTAGGGGTGATATTTGATGCTAGTCTAACCTTTGAGCCACATGTACAAAATGTTGTCAGAACATTTTTTTTCCGCTTGAGAAACATTGCTTGGCTGCATCCCATGCTATCATATACTGTAGCTGAAAAACAGTTCCATACATTTGTGTTCTCCTGACTTGACTACTGCAATGCTCTGCATGCTGGTGTACCTAAATCCATTATAAATCTACTTCAATATGTTCAAAATTCTACAGCCAGAATCCAGACTAGGTCTGGTACAAATAATCATATTACCCCTATCCTGGAGTCCTTGCACTGGCTACCTGTCAGGTTTCGCATAGACTTTAAGATCCTCTTGATCACTTACAAAGCTCTTCATGGCTTAGCACCCCATTATCTCTCTAAACTTTTTTCAACTTACTCCCCCCCTCGTAACCTCTGCTCCTCAAATTCTGGTTTACTGTGTGTCCCCCCTACTCACCTACATTAAAAGGGGGACAGAGCCTTCTCCTACTATGTTACAAAACTATGGAATTCACTTCCTAAGAACGTCAGAGAGTCCTCTTCTCTAAACTCATTCAAATCAAAAAACTTTTTTCTTTAAACAAGCTTTCACTTAATCGTCCCTTTTCCCCTTATGTTATGTTATCATGTGTATTTCTGTGAAATCCTGTGTATTTCTTGTGTTTTCCTTGTAAAGCACTTTGAGAAGCCACCTTTAAAGGCGCTATATAAAATAAAGTTTAGTATTATTATTACTCATGCAAAGAAATTGTGTTCATAAAACCATAAAACGTTTTAGTACTGTCCAAAAGGAGTGGCAGCAAAACGCAAGATTGCAGATGCTAGCCTCAAGTCCATTTGGCCAATGTGGTCCAATTCAGGAATCTACTTTAACTTTTAAATGCTTGTCTGGGTAAAGATCATCAACCATTTAGAAAACACATGCACCTAAAACTGGTAGAATTCAATGCTTATTAGTAATACTTTCCTTGCTAGGCCCTTTTGGTCCATTGTACATTTTACAGCAGCATTCCTGGTATTTAAAAACTGGCAATTGTAAAGACAGCAATTGTTGAACTTGGCAAATACCAGAGATATTGACTAACACTCTATGAGGTCTGTGTCAAAAATCTGATGGATCAAGTCAAACGTTATCATTTTCAGTTGACAGATATCTGTTGGAAATTAAAATACTTGCCTAGATCAGTGTGATAAAGGCAAAACATCAAATCTTGCTAGCTGTGCCATGTGGCATAACTAAATTTGGTGAACAGCAATCTGCCAATCAAGCATCAGAAAAACGGTTGAAACTAAAAATAACTGCATTCACTCCTGTAGAAATGCCCTAGTATTCGATTTAGGCATTATCTGGAACAAGGCTTTAATCAGACAGTTATGTGTTAAACTTTGTGGAGTCTGTTTTATAACAATCTAGCCCTCTCCCCACATTTTACCCCAAATCCCCTTATCTAATCACCATGTTATTTTAAAAAATAATCCTAATCTAAATGTCTTTTTTACTAACCTAAACGTTGGTCATATGGCAAGCTGGGCACCAAT
Organism: Glandirana rugosa; assembly: GCA_018402905.1. Classification (NCBI taxonomy): domain Eukaryota; kingdom Metazoa; phylum Chordata; class Amphibia; order Anura; family Ranidae; genus Glandirana; species Glandirana rugosa. The sequence goes on along the minus strand of BLSH010333321.1, from coordinate 2,359,839 downwards.
TTTTCTTCCTCCCTGCAGAGTAGGAAGGTCTTCATTTTGGTACCTCTGTCACACCTTGGTTGATAAGGAGAATTCCAATTGGCTAATAATTGCAGCAGTCCTCTCATGTCCTAAACACTGTAGCGGCATGATGACATCATGATGAGAGGATCGGCTGCTGGTGGGCACAAACTGCAACGCTGTATGACCTGCGATAAATGCTTGTGTAGGACACGTGAGTCGTTTTAAAGTTTTATTAAAAAAAAAATAAAAGCAACTATACCTGCAGATGCTCAATAAAGCACATAGATTGAGTATCAAAGTCTCTCTGCTAAATATAGTCCTATTCACTCCATTTAAGGTGTTCCCTGATTTTCTAAAGTAAATTTTTACTCCACATACCTGATAGAAGGGAAAGCAAGGGAATCCCACAAAAAATGCCCTGGTACAAGGCTCTTTACTTCACACTATTGAAATGCTAGCAAGATCAGAAGCTAGACGGATATATGGGTTCTGAATTACACAAGAAAGAACTAGAACGCATCTACTGACATGACATTCAGAAGGAAAAATAGTAACTCCAAGCACACCTTGTGGAATATGACATTTTAATATAATCTACAGTCTGTATTCCAGCTTAAGTGGCAAATCATATACAGTAGGTCCCTAGAATAACCAGCTCTTAAAGTGTTACTAAACCCAGTAATATCAAAATAGTTCATCTGCCCCCCCCCCCCCCAGTGCCCACAGCTTATAAATCTTCTTTTTATGTTAAAACACTGCCACTATGTACCTTTTTGGCTGATCTGTATACCATGGTCATATGATAAACAGGGCCGGTCTAGTGCTTAGTTTTTAGGTAGGAGGAGATTTTCACTATAGCCTGTATACACGCCCACATGTGTGATATCAATCTCATGTGACCAGGCTGGCTTTGAGAACAAGGAAATGTTCTCTCCAGCAATAGAGACCAAACTGAGCATGTGCAGGAGGACTACCCTTACTGTGTATTATCTGGCCTTGTCAAGAGAGACCGTGCAGGAGGGAAGGATCTGTCCATATAGGATCAAATAGCCTTTTTACACAATGCAGAGGATTAACCCCTTAAGTTCCACATTGAGTATAACAAGCATGCTATTCTGCATATACAGACAGATTTTACTGTTGTGGGTTTAGTAACAATTTAACATCTCCATGTTTGTGGCCCTTCCATCATCCTGAATGCCATATTTTTAGAATATCAATGAATGAGCACTGCTTGCATTGCAAATGTTATCACTTTTAATCATAGGTGTTTCTTATATTATAAACTGTTTAGCAGGATTTTCTTATCAAACCTGACAAGTGGGGTGTACTGCCAACTCCGGGAGAATTGGACACCGGTAACGATGATCAGCAGCCTTCAGTTTTCTAGTAAGCAGTTCCAAAAGCAGCAGTCAAAAGCAAGAATGGAAGTTACTGTATTTTACAGTAAGTACAAAATTCCTTTTTTCTCTCTCCTCCAGGGACAGAGGAATCTTAGACAAGTGGAACATTCAAAAGCTGTACAACATAGCAGTGGACAACAAAGCAACATAGACTTACAGGCCCAACACCAAAATTGCCCGAAATGCTCATGAGCTGCTTGTAACACTTTACGTTCAAAGCTGGCATCAGCAGAGGCTGCAATATCCATCTAAAAGAACTTAGAAGATGTATGAACAGACGACCAGGTGGCAACCTTACAAACTGCGGATACTAAGGAGGAAACACTATCCTTGATTACATAAGCTTAAATGGTGGTCTGACAGATTCACCTAGAAATGCTGGAGCTGGATCCCAAAGTGACTTTCCTGGGCCCATCTGAAATGAGCATCTGTTTTCTGAAAAACCTGGGGGTCAAAAAAGAGAGAAAAAGGTGCACAATGCTCAAAAGGGAGGCCATTTAAGCACTGACATCACCAAATTTCAGTTTCACGGAGGGGGAGGTGATTTCACAGGGAAGCCACGTAAAGAGTCCCCTGAAAAAAAGTCTTAATGGTGAAGTAAGACACCAGTGGTCTCTAGAACAGAATAGCTAAGGCATAGATTTGACCATTTATAGTACTAAGATCCAGCCACTGGTCAAGGCCTAGAGGTAAGACTCTATAACCATAAACGAATAGTTCAGCTCTAGTTATAAAAACAATTGTCTGCAAGTGAATTGATGAGGTTTATTATCCAAAGCGATAAAAAGTTTGAACAAAACAAGTTTTTGTGAAAGGATAATACTTTTATGGTAAAATTACAACCTTTCATCTCAAATAAAGCGAACAGGAAGCTGCAGTGGCTTTAGGCAACAAGGTACCCTTAATAAACATAGCATTCTTACTCCACTGTATGAGATTGGAAATGTGCCCACAGAATGTTTACATCATTACCTAATTCTGTTGGGACAGAAAGAATTAGACGGCCATTGGAAGGTCTATTGGTGATCACAAGCATCAACCTACAAAATTAGTAGACTAGATGCAGGTGAAAAGGCTATTGGCCATGGATTTTGACCCCTCAGTGTAAATGGGGTTTCAAATAGTGCATACAGGTGAGCAAGAATCACAGAATAATATGCATATCTATGATAATTAGTCAATCTCATTTTTTTTTAGAAAATCAAAGTTTTCAGTTTGTCTTAAAATATATATAGAGATGTATCTAATTTGTACAGAACGACTGCAGATTGGACAATATGAATGTACACGTAAGATTTCAATATTTGACCAAACTTGCCTGATTTATCGATTACATTTATCCATTGCCATCTACAGAACATACATTAATAGCTGGTATTGTTAATAAACATAAGCCATCTACTTAAGTTTATGGTTAGCTTAACTCGTCCCTTTCTTATACTAACCAATTTTTTTTTTTTTTTGCATGCTTTTCTTCAAAATGTTCCAAGGTGACTTGCATTTTTGTTGCATCGGTAATGACTTTTTATCTTTAGTTAGACCCGCATTATTAAACCCTACGTTTTCCTATCTTTGTGAATTGCAGTTCTCTCTTATTTCTCCGTTGAGTCCTGTTCGATTTTGCCTTCTTCCTTGCTCTCATTCCTTCTCTTTCTTCTCTCTGCCTTCCATCCCTCGTCCACCCCCCCTTCTCTGTGCTCAGCTTTCTCTCACTGAGCAGTAAAACTGATTAACCCCAGGTCACCCCCCTCCCTCTCTCTCTCGCTCCCTATTGCTTCTGGCTCTTCTCTCTTCTGATTTACACGCTGCGTTCCGCTCACTACATTTGCATATGGTTATTGCGATTTTATTCTACACCAGGATTTTTATTTTAAAGGAACAACCGCATGAAAAAAAAAAAAAGAGCCTTGGGGGCTAGGAGGGAAATGTAGTGATTTCAGAAAAAAATAAAATAGGTATACAGGCAGGAATTAAATAGTTAAGTCATTTGAGAGGTTATGTTTGTAATAAAATATTGATCTTTAATTCTTTTTTTTTTTACAAATTGGGCTGCTTGGGGGGGAAAATGATTATGCTGCATTTAGGTACTGAACTGGTTAATGTGCTCACAAAACCATGCATGCTTATGTAGTTTGGAGGTTATAAATCTGCCATCTTTTCATGTCTAGGGTGGATGATATTGGATTGTTGTTCCCTCCATTCATTTGTCATTTCTTAGGTGGTCAGAACAAGGTGAACCTCTCCGCCATCTTCCTTCCACCAAACATTCTTTCTTCTTGGCTGGCACTGTTGGTAAAGAATACATCTTGCTTTAGGGACTCTGTGCAAGTATAAAGGAACATAACATACTTGACTTAGAAGTCATGGCCGTAATTACATTTTGTCGGAAGACGGAAATCTTGGTGAAATTGATGTACACGAAAAGGTACTAGGGACATTACTAGAAGTCTTGTCACCGAACAGTCGTTACTGAAAGACGAAATATGTTGGAGGTGTAATACACATTATATGTCTAAGAAGGTAAGTTGTGGTCAAAGTGGCTCGACGTTACTTTAACAAAAAAAGACGTAAGACAAGCGGTACTGAAGATTCAGTTCATACAATACAAGGAAATATGAACGTGTCTCAGGGATTTCGTTCTACATAAGAAATGGTTGTCACGGTCGGTTCTTCTTTCTTACAAACCACC
>BLSH010333321.1:2310979-2327604 GCA_018402905.1 Glandirana rugosa | reverse complement strand
CCGCCGACGCGAACAGACACTATTGCGGGGGACGGTACGATTTGTGTGCAAGTCTGTTATGTGACCGACGTCCCGTCCGGTCGTGGAGGTTCCGTATTTCCCGTTCGAGTCCGGTACACCGGTTAAACCTCTGGGTCTCCAACTTACCCCGTCTGGGTAGTCAGTCATGCACATCCACACACGTGTATGATAACGTGGTACAACGACTTTACGACGGAGGACGATTCTGCAGCCGACCACCACGATAAACAACACCGCCCGACGACTGTTTCGAAACGGTGTAAAGCGGGTACGATTGGGACGGAAAACTCCTCGACCGCCACCGTGTCGACGCAACCACCGGAGAAGGAGGAGGAGGAGACGGAAGCGGAACACGAAGGTGACTCGGGGGCCACAGTAAAGAGGCGCTGCTGAGGGCATTCCCAAATGACACCGGGGGCTCAGTGGAAGCACAAGGCGAAGGCAGAGGAGGAGGAGGAAGAGGCCACCAACGCAGCTGTGCCACCGCCAGCTCCTCAAAAGGCAGGGTTAGCATGGGCGAAATGTGGCAAAGCTTTGTCAGCAGCCCGCCACAACAAATAGCACCACCAGCCGACGTCTTAGCAGGAGGCAGCATTTCAGCAACATGGTGCAATAGTATGTGCACACACCTACACGTACTGACTGATGGGTCTGCCCCATTCAACCTCTGGGTCTCCAAATTGGCCACATGGCCTGAGCTTGCCCTTTATGCCTTGGAGGTGCTGGCCTGCCCTGCAGCCAGTGTATTGTCTGAACGTGTGTTTAGCATGGCAGGGGGCGTTATCACAGACAAGCGCAGCCGCCTGTCCACAGCCAACGTGGACAAGCTAACCTTTATACAAAGGAACCAGGCATGGATCCCACAAGACTTGTCTGTACCTTGTGCAGAATAAACATTTAGACCGGACTCACACAGCCATTCTTATACTTGTTTTTTTGAATATGCCTCAATATTTTGGGGGCTACCCCAATTATAAACAAAAAAACCCCCAAAAAAACAGTGTTGGCTACCTCCTCCTCCACCACCGCCACTTCCATCTACACTGCCACGGTCACGGCCTAGTCAACCTCTAGGCTCCTACTCCACATCCACCCCCCCTTCCCATTTTTTTTATTTGATTTTCATTTATTTTCCCTATCCCCATTTTTTTGTAGGGCACTTGCCCTACTCTTACCCCCATTTTACTTCCTTTTGCAGCCCTCTAGCACTTGCCAGGACTTTTTTGTGCCTAAAAGTTTGGGTCCCCATTGACTTCAATGGGGTTCGGGGTCCAGGATAAAGTACGGGCAACAGTTCGTTGCCAAACCCAGACTTTTCCCCGAAGTTCGGCCGAACCCGAACGTCCAGGTGTTCACTCAACTCTACTTGTGAAGTGTTGTTTTTCCAAAATAATTGCGTTTGAAAAACCGATGTTCAAATACTGTGCGATGTAAAAAACTGCAACACCCACCATTTTATTCTATAGGGCCTTTGCTAAGAAAAAATATATATAATGTTTGGGGGTTCTAAGTAATTTTCTTGCAAAAAAAGTAGATTTTTACATGTAGGAGCAAAGTGTCAGAATTGGCCCAGATGGCAAGTCGTTAATGCGGTGGGATGATGTATGCTGGGCTATGTGCAGACATTTCTACGAAGGGTGAGGACACCCATATGCAGACTACAAAAGTATTAATAATTAGCTCTGTGGACAACTGGCAAACAGGTGGGATAGAAACCAGAAAAGAATAAGTAATTTAATAGCATGGGCATTCACAAGCACTGTACAGAGAGCATGAAAACACAAAGCAGCAATTGCAGTCTGGACTGAAATACAAAATCAGGGAGAGATACAGCAAAATTAATTTTGTGTGGGGATCAAAGATAGTTGATAAAGGGCACTGTTGATTGTAAATATTCATTAATATCTCACTCTGCAATATAAGTCATTTGGAAAGACTGTTTGCAGGTTCCACTGTGTTTATACAAGAGCCATGGGCAGCACTATTCATTTGATTCTAATCTCTTGTTCGATACATGGCAAGGGTCAATACACATTGGCTTATTCTAAAAGGACTACGAATATGCTCACAAATATGATTTGGAAACATCTTCAAAGCTTGTCATAATAGAACAGACATGAACAATCTGATCTGCAGAGAGACACTAATTGACATACATCAAACTAGCTGATACAAATACACTTTTCTACTTAACTTGGCTTCCCCTATCCAATCCGATTCAAGGTAAACATCTGAATTAACTTTACACAGTACCTGATTGGATAACCCAAGTGTATAGAGGTTAGGGTAAAAATGATTTGTCAGGTGAATATGCCAAGTTTTGTACTGGTGCCTGGCACAGTATATAAAAATTTACAAATTGTACTTGTAAGCGTAAAATAAAATAAAAATGTGTATTTTAAAGTTTCCTGACTTTTTAATTAGTCTATCAGACTGCAATACATTTAACTGTATTAGCAAATTATACTGTTGATAGGTAGCTTTGCCACTGACATAAGAGCTATGTTGGAACAGAACTGCTTGCAGCAAGCTAGCTCAGTAACCCTTACATCCATCGCAAGACTGTACATTCATGATCATTGAAGCTTAAACCCAAAGTGGTGCCTTAAAATTTGCTCTCATGTGAATGGATGTGATCAGTGGCTAACAAGCCCACAATTACATCCGCAAAGTCTGTAAATGTGGTGGCATCTGATCACATTCACAGGTCTGCACCCAGTTTACCTCTCCTGCCCCTGTCCCCTTCCTGTGCTCCAGTTGTTATGCCTCTCCAGCCTGTGTTCCCTTCCTGTGCTTTCCCCTTGTGTTACAAGAAGTATGGCCCCTATCTACGTTGGTTCTGGACAGTACAGGCACCATCCTTTTTATCTGCCATGATGCAAGCCCACCGAATACAATTAGTGAGCTTGGAGCCTAAATGAGGTGCACAGCTCTGTCAATGTGATCCGGCAGCTGAATGGCTGCTGAACACATTATCAGCATCTTTGCAACTGAGCAAGGCACAGCTCCTAAGTCAGGCTGCTGTACGTTACTCTGTGAATATGATTTGGCAGCTGATCACAATCACAGCATCTCCGCCCAGCTGTAAAATCTTCTCCCCTAGCTAATGATGCCAGTCCTATGAATGACACTTTCAGGATGGCAAGAGGGGAGATCAGTGAACGTGTCTTATCATGTTCACTGAACTCCTTTAGTTTAATTAAACTTGGAAATGCTCATTCTTGAGCAGTTCTGGTTTCAATACTGTGCCGGACAAAAGCAGAGGAGCATCCCTGTCCCTCCCCCCTCCTGCTTTCCTTGGCTCTTAATGGCAATTCCCAGCTGCCATTTTGACAACAGCTGCCAAACGCCTCTGAGAAGTGTTTGTAAACACTGCTCAGATGCAATTCAGAAGAAATACAAAGTACAAATATTTAATTTTTCATCTTTTCTAGTCACACCATTTTCTTATTACAACCAAGATTGAGCATATTACAATCTGGTAACAGGCCACGCCACATATCAGACAAAATCTTTGCCACCTACAATACATACTCCTTGATCTTACATCATTCTTTGGAGGATCTAAAAACTATGTAGGCAATCAAATTCATATTCCTATAATATTTTTATATAGCTGTAAGATTACCAAGCTAGATATATCAATGACTCCTCTCACCCTTTACTATCAACCCTAGTTGCTCCAGTATGGTTTCCCTGCACTCGCCCCCTGGGGTCCTAATGGTATGGTCCCATCAAGTCTGGATCACTGAATGTGAATGCAATGAGTATCTCAACCTATATATCTTGGTTATTTATAGCATATGTTAAATGTGGAATATGGGATGTACAAATATTGCATGTATTATATAGTACATGAATATTTGTTTTCTATATAATTATACAGATACTGTACTCTCCTAAGTCCTCCTGAGGAAGTTGGCATCTGCCTTGTGAAATGCATTGAGGCTCATGGGACCCCATTAATATGAAGTAAAAGATATACAGACGAAAACCCCGGTGCACAAATCCACAGAAATCGCAAGGCCACTATGCTAAACATTTCCCCACATGCCTTAATACTCGTTATCCCCATAGCATGTTTCTTAACATATTTTTCTGCTTCGTTTTTAGTTCCTGTGTTCCGGCCAAAGCTGGTGCCATATTTGTGGCATCTACCAATTGAATATAACGGTATACTTCCACCTTTTCTCGTGTGTCCAAGACACAATCTCTCGCATTTGCAGTGAACTTTAATAGTAATGGCCACGGCACCTGTATGAAGAGACTGACAGCATGCTGAGTGTGCCATTGACGGGACAAAATGCAAATGCAGACGTCATGCCGACAAAGATCAGGCAAAACCTCCTAAACTGCGTGGACTGGGATAACATGAAAGACGCCTACATGTAAATCATTACGCTTTGCTTTACATGCCACAGAGTAGGTCAGGAGACTTTACTACCACTTAAATATTAAATGTGGAACATCAATACGGGGATCTCGGAGCAAGAAAGGAACTGTAAAAAAAATGCAATAGTCATTTTAAAAGTTTCTGTTCAATATATGTGCTTTTTATACTTTGTGAATGAAAATTGTATATAATTTTTTAACTAATTAGTATGTAATCCTTGAGCACCTTAAAAGTCTAAATGTTTCACAAGGTAATTTAGCCCTGATTTTTCGGCTATATGGGTTTCCTAAGCTTATCTCCTAACAGCAACATACTAAATACAAAAAAAAAAAAAAAAATTACGATTTCACAATGTTGCCTTGTTTTTCCCACATTTGCAGTGCAGTTTCTAAAGGACACGTGACTCAAAAATGGCACTAAAGTTCTGCTTTTCTGCCTCTTCCCCCCTCCTCTACAATATTTGGCACAATACATTTTTTGGGGAGGTGCAGGTACCTAGTTTTGATAAGTACCCGCTCCCAACTTCTGCTCGGACTGCCTCTCAGGTTTTTATTGATATGTCCCCAATAGGGTGATAAAACTTCATTGTTTGTCCATTCTTTCCACTGGGGATATTTGTGGCAGTGAAACCTGTCCAAGGTGGGATTATGCTTCCATTTGGGGAGACTTCTAATTACTTCCTGTTTGTCTCTGTGGACAGGAGGTGCCAGGCAATCTCCCCAATTGGGTAACAGGTAGCAATAAATACCCAATGAAATGTTTAACCTTTCCTACTCTATGCAAAATAGGTATTAGCTGGAGCTACATTTTAAGCAGACAGGCTAGTATACAAGTAAAAAATGCAAATAACCAAAACACAAAAACATCTTAGGGTATAGTAAGCTCATCACCTGCACCAAGGGCCCTCATAACTGGCTAATAGAGCACTTATGTTTTTTTGTATTTTTAACATGATACAAAAACCACTTATATGACTGCACCAAGAATATAACAAGCAGATCTCATGTGTAAATGGTCATGTCGTGCAGGCATTTCTTCGGTGGTTGTGCAGCTAATCAAACTACAAATACAATGTGGTTGAACAGTGTCCGCTGATTTGCATATACTGAATTTCTGAGGACAGACATATGGGAGGCTCCTGGACTACAATTCTGATTCTAGCTTCACAACTTACTGAATGATGAACCTGAAACAAGCATGCAGCTAGGTGAGTTTGAATGTTCACCTTGAATGCTAGTTCCAGGTCAGTAACCTACTACCTAATAAACAAAAGATCATATATTTCATATATTTCAAGGGATCATATATTTCCAATAATACCTTATAATAAACCTATGCAGAGCATTGCATAACCATTCACTAAGAGCCCTTTCACACTGGGGCGGGCAGGGTGTTAGCGGCAAAGTGCCGCTAGTTTTAGCGGCGCTTTACTGCTGTTAAGAAGGGGTGAAAAGCGCTGGCACGCGGCACTTCCGCAGGCGTTTCCAGACACTTCGGAAGCGCTGCCCATTAATTTCGAAGATGCTGCTTGAAGGACTTTTTTTCTGTCCTGCAAGTGCACCACCCCAGTGTGAAAGCACTTGGGCTTTCACACTGGGGTGGATTAGGAGGCAGTTTAAAGGCACTTTACAGGCACTATTTTTAGCACAAAACACCTTAGTGTAAAAGGGGTCTAAGTGCCAAGCAGGATCCAGTATGGAAGCAACACTACAGGCCATACCCACAGCATGGGTACGGACAACAAATAACAAATTTGCACCAATCTGGATGCAATGCTTCTATTTGTGGCATTAGAAGACATTGAGAAGTTGAATGAGGACTCTGAAGATAAAATAATAAAGGAAAATAAAATAATAAACTAATTGGGCTAACGGTGATTTTTCTGTGAAGGAGCAGAAGTCCATCCCCTTAGGACACCAGAACAAGAAAAAAAGGACTCAAGGAATGGGGTAGGGTTATAGGGGTCCTGTACTGTATATGATATCCTATTTTTGTTCTTATCTATTGAGGGTCACATGAAGTGTTTAAAGGAGAAGTCCAGCCAAAGCTCGTTTGGCTGTACTTCTCCTATGGATCACAGGAGTGCAGTTCGTTTTGCACTCCTGTGACCTTTTTTCAGCAGACAGCGGGCTGAAGTCCGCTCTCTGCTGACGTCACAGAAGTCAGTGCAGGTACCGTGTCATTGCGCCAATAAAACTGGATCCGCCAGGTGCCTGGACTGACACCCACCCCACCCCCTACACAGCCTAGCGCTCCAATGAGTGGGGAGGGAGCAGAGCAGAGAGCTGTGACTGACAGTCTACAGCTCTTTGCTCGTGGAGCTGTGAGATTTGAGCGATCGGCGGTTTGATTTGGGACAGATACAGCACCCTCTTTTAACCTTCAGGCCACCCAAAAGCAGTCCAAATGAGGGATTGGCAACACAGCAACCCGCTAACAGGCCTAAGGTATCAACAGAAAAGTGGGGGCATGCCTTCAGATCAAAGGCCACCTGAAGGACCTTATGCCCAACGCTGGCATCAGATGAGGCATAAACTTCTACCTGGTAAAACGTTTAGAACATGTGAGCAGAAGATCGGGGGCAGCCTTACAGATCTGTGAAACAGTTGCCTGATGCTGAAAAGCCCAAGAAGCGCTCACAGACTTAAGGTGAGCCGTAACAGGAAATAACCCAATCCTTGAGACCATAAATTTGAACAATGGTCTGTATGAGTCACCTAGAGATGGTGGAAGAAGCAGCTAGCTGTGCCCCTCCTCTGCAATGATAAAAAAGAAATACGTTTTCCTGAAAGAAGCTGTTACTGAGAGGTAAACTCACACAGCTTGAACCGCCTTGTCCCTATGCAAGATCAAAAAGTGTTCTTTGCAAGAACCTTATGGGTAAGAGTAAACAGAAGACTGTCACTAAAGGGTTTAAAAAGCAGCTTCTGAAAGTGCAGGGACCACCAGCTTTAGATCCTACAGTTACAAGGGAATGAACAGGGGAGAGCTTATAGGAGTGCCCTGCACAAAGATCCCAATCAAAGAGTGAGAGGCCAATGGTCTCTGAAACAGAATGAAAGTAGCAGATACTTGAAACATAATGGTTATGAGAGCCAAATGCTAGTCCAGACCAAACTGCAGGAAGGATAGCATCCATCCCAAGGAGAAGCTCCCTGGGTGAAAGCCCCTGGTCCAACTGAAGTAAGCCTTCCATATCCAGTGATAGACCTTGCAGAAACTGAACTTCCTAGCCTTAAACATAGTAATAACAGACTCAGAGATGCCCCTGTCTTTAGGGACTTGGGCTTCAACAGCTATGCTAGATGGCAAATTGGCCATTGAGACAGAAATTCCAGACAGTGTGGCAGGGCCCATGGTGCACGAGTCCAGATACTCCTGGCTGAGGAAACCTGCTTGTCATCCATTAGTGCCTGGAATTTACATAGCTTTCAAGGTTGGAATGTGAAGTTCTAACCAGGGCAGGATTTGCTCTACCTCTCTTGCCTCGGAGAGATTCCTGGATTCTCCTTGATGGTTGCTGTGGCATATATCTCGACTGAATCCAGATCTGATGGCCCTCCAACAAGCTGGTCCAACACTGAACAAATCAATAGAAGCACCAAGATGTTTATTTGAGATTCTTCCGATTACCAAGTACCCTGCACTAACAGGCTGTCCGAGATCTTCCCAGTGAATGGCTGTGCAGGGGTGGTTGTCAACACACAACTGATCATTGTAGGACAGGCACACTGTCCTTCCAGCACAGCCAGAAAACTGACCACTGGGATAGATATGTTCTCATGCCTAGCATGGTCAGTTTGATTTAGAAAAGCTGGGGGACTGGCAGGATCACCAGGTATTTCACATAAAGGAAGAAATACCAAGAGAACAGGATACAAGTACACGGTACAACAGATACATGAATATGAAATGATGGGGTTACATTTTTTAAGGGATTTCACCCAGTCAGACATGGTCTGACAATTCTGTATGTAACTCCTCAGGTATAAGCTCATAGTTACATAGTTAGTCAGGTTGAAAAAAGACAAGTCCATCCAGTTCAATAATTATATTATATAAATTATATATAACCATACAATCCCATATACAGGGGAAAAAATTCCTTCCTGATCCCCCGAGAGGCAATTGGATTCACCCTGGATCAACTTTACCTAAAAATGTTAGTACCCAGTTATATTATTTACATTAACCACTTCAGCCCCGGAAGGATTTCACACTTTAGGACCGGAGCCCTTTTTGCGATTCGGCGCTGCGTTGCTTTAACTGACAATTGCGCGGTCGTGCGACGTTGTACCCAAACGAAATTTGCGTCCTTTTTTTCCCACAAATAGAGCTTTCTTTTGGTGGTATTTGATCATCGCTGCGTCATTTCTGATCGCCGCTATAAACAAAAGAAGAGCGACAATTTTGCAAAAAAACCCAAATTTCTTACTTTTTGCTAAAATACAAATCCAAAAAAAATATATAAAAAAACATTTTTTTCATCGGTTTTGGCCGATTTATATTCTTCCTCATATTTGTGATAAAAAAAATCGCAATCGGCGTTTATTGATTGGTTTGCGCAAAAGTGGTCGCGTTTATGGATGATGAGAATTCATTTTTGGGGTTTTTATTTTTTTTTTTTACTAGTAATGGCGGCGATCTGCGATTTTTAGCGGTACTGCGATATTTCAGCGGACATGTCGGAACATTTTGACACTTTTTTGGAACCATTGGCATTTATACAGCAATCATTGCTATAAAAATGCACTGATTACTGTGTAAATGCCATTGGCAGTGAAGGGGTTAACCAGCAGGGGGCGCTCTAAGGGTTAACTATGTTCCCTGGGCGTGTTCTAACTGTGGGGGGACTGCCCTAACAGGAGAAGGGAAGTGATCACAGCCCTTCCTTCCCCCTCTCACAGAACGGAGGTCCGTGTTTACTTACACTGACCTCCGTTCTTTCACTCCGGGGGGGCATCGCGGGTGGCCGGCATAGATCGACTCTGCCGCACCCGCTCCCTGGCCCTCCCCGGATACAGTGAGCGTGCGGGCGCGCCTCCGGCGGCGCGCATGCGCTCACTGCGCGATCTGGCAGCCGCCGTCAGATGCGATTTGCCTTACAGAGCCACTTTGCCGCCGTCAGATGCCGATCGGCGGTCGGCAAGTGGTTAAGGAAAGAATCCAGGCATTTTTTAAAGTAATCTACCGTGCTGGCCAAAACCACCTATTCTATTGTCTATTCCAAATTTTCACAGCTCTAAATGTGAAGAAAACTTTCCGTATTTGGAGATGAAATCTTTTTTCCTCCAGACATAAAGTGTGCCCCCCCCCCCACCTTGTCCTTTGTGATGACCTTAAAGTAAATAACTCAACACCAAGTTCACTATATATGGACCACTTATGTATTTGTACATGTTGATCATATCCCCCCTTAATCTTCTCTTCTCAAGAGATAATAAATTCAGTTCCTCTAATCGTTCCTCATAGCTGAGCTCCTCCATGCCTCTTATTAGTTTGGTTGCCCTTCACTGCACTTTCTCCAGTTTCCCGATATCCTTTTTGAGTACTGGTGCCCAGAACTGAACTGCATATTGCAGATGAGGTCTTACTAATGATTTGTACAGGGGCAAAATGATGCCTCTTTCTCTGGAGCCCATACCACTCTTAATACAAGAAAGGATTTTGCTTGCTTTGGAAACCGCAGCTTGGCATTACATGCCATTATTAAGCTTATGATCTACCAAAACCCCCAGATCCTTCTTCACTATGGATTCCCCTCCCCTAATATGTACGATGCATGCATATTCTTAGCGCCCAAATGCATAACTTTACATTTATCAATATTAAACCTCATTTGCCATATAGTCGCCCAATTAGTGCATTGAGGTCTGCTTGTAAGTTTGTAGACATCCTGTAAGGATGTTATTCCATTGCATAGCTTGGTGTCATCTGCAAACACTGAAATGGTACTTTTAATCCCAGACCCTATATCATTTATAAATATATTGAAAAGTAAGGGTCCCAACACTGAACCTTGGACCATTCAGAGTAAGAATCATTAACCACTACTCTCTGAATTCGGTCTTTTAGCCAGTTTTCTATCCATTTACAAATTGATCTTTCCAAGCCTGTAGACTTTACCTTACACATTAGCCATGTGTGGGGAACGGTGTCAAACTCTTTTGCAAAATCCAAGTATACCACATCCACAGCCACCCCTCTGTCCAAGGTTTTACTTACCTCCTCATAAAAAGAAATCAGGTTTGTTTGACAACTTCTGTCTTTCATGAATCCATGCTGTCTGTTGCTTAAAACATTTTTTTCCAACAAAATCTCATCTATGTGGTCTTTTATTAAACTCTCCACTACCTTCCCAGCTACAGAAGTTAAACTAACAGATCTATAGTTACTTGATAAAGACTTTGATCCCTTTTTAAATATGGGCACCACATTGGCCCAACGCCAATCCAGTGGTACTATTCCAGTCATTTAGGAGTCCCTAAAAATTAGATACAATGGCTTTGAAATGACAGAACTCAATTCCTTTAGGATCCGTGGATGGTCCAGGTGCTTTATCTACCTTTATTCTATCTAAATACTTCTGGACCATTAAGGACCATAAGCTCATGTGACAAAGATTCAAGTGACCAAGAACTAGAGTCTCTGCAGCTGATAGCTCAGAACTTGCTAATAGTGAAGGTAAAGCACATACAGGATCTGTGGGAGAGGGCACAGCAGTGGACTTAGGTTCTCTCTGACCAGAGTCAGAACATAACTTGGTAATCTGGGTCATAAAGTCCCGCAGGACCATAGTAAAGACCTCATCCCAGAGAGTCGAGGACCCTGCAACACCCCACAGAGCGAGATGACTTTGAAGGAAAGACTCTAACAGAAAAGGACAACATGATTCCAGGCTGCAGATGTAAGCACCATCAGGAGGCGCTCTGCAAGCTCCTGACGCTCTTTGCTAAACTACCTACTCACTAAGTGAGTCTTGAGAGGCAGAGCAAGCAGCTCTGGGCCTAGAAAGATGTTCGCAGCTAGCTTTTACAAATACAGTCTGAAAAGCACCCCATGCAAAATCCAGTGGCTGAAGGTCAATTCCAGGCTAACCCTGCAACGTGCAGTACAGTGACATCTGGATGCAGTTTGGGCCAAAAGCAAGGCTGAGGAAAACAGGTTGGATAGTTTCTGATTAGAGGGGGAACCTCCATCTCCAATGTACAGAAGAATCTAGATTGAAGAGGTAGTAAAGAGGAGAAAAAAAAATCATAGGATAGACCTTACAACAGCAGAGCTGAGGAAAAGACATACATCTCTCTAGGACACTGGCAAAAAACTAGGGTATGCTGGTAGTAGGAAGAGTTATAGGCTGGCTTGCAGTTTTCTTGTTTGCCAGTTTCCAATCATCCTGTAGGTGGTAATATAATATGAAGTTTAAGCAGGATAAACACTATACTGTACAACTTTTTTTGATCGATTTCCTTTAGATTTACCTTCAGCTATGTAGTGCAAGGGCCTGTCTGATTGCATACAAATGGAAAGTGTTTAGGTTTGACCCCACATTATATGGTTTTGGTAAATCTAAAAGAAAAGTTCCAAAGAAAATTGTATAGCGTGCATCCAGCTTTAGACTTCCTGTGAGCTTCAGGGAACCTCCATGCTGGAGTTCTGCTTTTGTTTCAGAGAAGACTGAGACAAAAAAAACTTTGCAAATCTCAATAATAAATGGAAAAGTGCTGGTGTTCAAAAATGTTTGACTGAAAGTATATACATTTTTTAAATATTTTTTTCATAAGGAGAGACCTGATTCAACCCCTCCTTACCCCAGACAGCTCTGTGATGTCACATCGCTTCTTTTGTAAACATTTTTGTAGCACTCTGTAGAGGGATCTGTAAACCCAGGAGCAGGATGAGTCAACTTCAGAGATTAGTGCTGGACAATTCAGTAGGAGTTATTGAATTTGGATGCCACTTTACAACTAATATCCTAGTATCGCTTTAAAGCAGGACCTGAGACAGGTAATTTTTTTGTCTTAATAAACAAAGTATTTGACTTTTTTTTAAAGTATTAAGCATGTTGTATAAATTAAATATTTATGAAAAGCACTGTATAGTCAAATAAAACAGATGGTTTGATGATCAAAATTCTCGTGTTGAAAAAATTATAGGCAATAGACTACATATGCAATTTTAAAATCTTGGTATGAATGATTTAACTTAGTATTCAGATGCCAGTCTTGTCCAGCCTAGCAGCCAACAATTTTTATGAGCCAAAGATGAGATTTGATTTAATTAACAATAATGGGAAAGGCTCAAAAGTTAGATTCCAGAAGTAATTTTTAGGTACATTGGCTAACTTGGAGGGATCCCAGCCCTAGTATAAGATAAAAATACAATGCAAGTTATTATTATTATTATTTCAGGTACTTGTATAGCGCTGTCAATTTACGCAGCACTTTACATATACATTGCACATTCACATCAGTCCCTACCCTCAAGGAGCTTACAATCTAAGGTCCCTAACTCACATTCATACATACACATACTAATTTAGACATGATCCAATTAACCTACCAGCATATCTTTGGAGTTATCATAAAAACAGGAAAATAAAAAAATGCACGAGATAGGAATAAGAAATGAAGACAAATCGAGTAAAGATGAGGAGAAGCAAGCGACAGAAAGAAAAGTGTTCCTCTTTGGATTACTAGGGTATGTATTACATTAGCTGGACCCAAATGAAAATAATTATAAAAAAAAAAGACAGGGACGAAAAAAGATTGCATAAGGGGACCTGTCTAATCAGTCGAACCATCTCCTCGACCCGCTGCTGATCTAGAGTTTAACGCATTAATTAAAGCCGTTAGCCCTGTAAACCTGTAAAAAAGAAAATGGTTTGTAAGCTCTCATGTGCAGGCCCCTCCTAGCTCTCTTGTCTTGAACGGTTTTGTGATTGTATGGTCTCTATTTATTTTGTAAAGTGCTGTGCACATTGTTGCTGCTTTAGAATTCCTGTATAATAATATCAGGGTGCCATTGCTGACCCCTTTCTGAAAATGCAAACAGCTAGTTAGTTAAGATAATCTAATAGCTTCAGTTATCTGAGTCACTGAACTGTAACACGTATGCTGAATTAGAAAGCCAGAAGTCCTTAAAAGCATACTTGTCATTTAGGGGCTCAGAGTAAGAGGGTCAGTATGACAGCCAGGCAGCTAGCATTTTAAGCAAAAGGGTCAGCAATGCCAACCCCAATGTTTCTCCCATGACAGTTTACCTTTCATGCTTTTTGCCCCTTTCTGATCCTAGTGCACTGCACTTTTTTTCCCCAGAGAACTTTATTAAAATGTAACCGTTGCGTTGGCTCTCATTGCAAATTAAAGGGAGACAGTATAGTTACAAAACAGTTCAAGTAAGCATAACTGTAGTAGGAACTAACATAGGAAACAAGGCATATTGCCATGTGTTGGGGCTGCACAGTCAATAGCTGTCAGTGTAGCACCTATGCATCTGATGAGAATGGGCATTAAGTCTTTTGTTCTCTGCCATTGGGAAGAAATGGTGTACAGGTCTGTTCATCTTCCAGACGGGCCTTGAGGTCTAGACACGTGGCCTAGCGGCAGCAACACCACCTTTGCAGAACATAAGCATTAAAAAGCTTTTGTAACCAGTTCAGCATATTATAGATTGATAAGCCCCTTTAAAAATAATGCTCATTTAAGAATTGGTAAGCTGCAATATTATAAATGTTTGCTTTTGGCTGTAACACCTTAAAAGGAAAAAAATAACTACTGCGCTGGCTTCATACATAGGACTACTTACCATGAATTCTAGACGACGACCATGCAATCCCTGGCAGTTGGTTCATAAAAGCTTAATTAAGATACAGATGAGCACTCCATGAAAGGCTTGCTTCAGGTTACGCTCTGACACGTTTCAATAGATGTGGACTAAAGCGTCTGTACAGGTTTGATGCTGGAATCACAGTCACTTGAACTGCTTTTCCCAACAAGCCCGTCAAAGTGAAAGCTGAACTGTCTCAAATTAAGCACAGGTGATGCTGGATGCATGTCTGCATTAAGCAACTTAATGCTTGTTACATTCCGGCAAATAATTCCACAAATCCAGAACACTGCAAGAGTATTTCCCTCCTCGTCAGTCTGCGTGGCAACATCGGTGCAATCTAGGACACCACGTTATAAAGATCCAACAACTGAATACTAATATTTCATTACAGAGTTTCATAAGAAGATACTGTATTTACATTACAAAAAAAGGCATACTCTAGTTAGGTCTGCTCAGTTTCAGAGAGCATAAACTTAACTTCCATCACAACATTACAATGTATGCTACAGATTTGCTTTTTACCGTGATACTGTTCCGCTGTCTTTCTCCTTAGAGCCTCCAAACTCTCCTCAGTGTCTGCCCACTCCAGTACCAGCCTTCGCCCATACAAATGTGTACTGTGACAAAGAGCATTAAAAGCCCTCTGTGTTGGGGGAGAAGAACAGAGTATTAAAATAAAGATTAATGACTTGACAATTACACAAAAAAGTGAAAATCAAGCATTTAGGAGATCTAGGCCTAAGCTAGGAAGTATAGAAAATGAGAACAGGAAACATTAAATTATAATGCAGTACAATGTTTAATAAATTATAAAAGCCAACTTGACTTCTAAAGTCAGATTCCAAAATGAATTATTGCTACCTAGAGCCTGGAATTGGCATACTTCCTGTTGGTTTATGAAGGCCAAACTTTCTATAATAAAAGGTCTCAATATAAGAATAGAGACATCATCGTAAATTTACATTTCCTGAACAACGCAAACAAACATTCATTGGTGTCCACACTTTCTTGGTCTAAAAATTAAGCATGGCTCTTATATGAAGGCTCCATTCTGTGAAGACATCCTATACTAAAGATACAATACAGGGAATGCTGGTTGAAGGCATCTGGGATCACTGCATAAATGCCAAGTGATGCTTAGCCTGAAAGCGATTGTGTAGCAATATAATCAATATTTAGAACTCAAAAGAACAAAAGTCAGCGCTAGAGAAGAAGAGTGGCAGCTGGCATTAAAGGTCAATATATAAACCTTAAAGTCTTTCAAAAAATGCCTCACTCAAATATGTACAACACAGTACCAAATTAGTGCATCTAGTCATGTGTTAATAAGTGACAAAAGAGCAAATATGTCCAAATAATTTTCCAATCCAATAAGTGATCATGTGAACCATCGCTGAAGTAAATAAAAAAAAAAAAAAAAAAAAAAAGTCATCTATATGATTTTCCCAGTATATGAAACAATAAAGTTATTTTTGTGTAGAAATAAAGGTGTATTGTTCCTTAAATTCTACCACCGAAGAGATATGTAACACCCAGAGTGTCCTCCAAGCAAAACAACACTATGCACTTACTGGATATGAGCTTTCACTAAGCATGTCAACAGATAATAGGAGTGTTCCAGAACTAATGAGTGGTTTCCACCACCGGAGGGATGTGCAACACCCAACGTGTCCACCACACTGACAATCCTATTTACTTAGTAAATAGAATTCTTAATACTGTATATAGAGTATTATATAGTGTTTATAGTATTCTTATTATTAAAAACTTACAGCGGATTCCACCCAAAAGTGGAACTCCCGCTGTAAGGGGAGGTGACCCCCCCCCATCCCGACATGCCACAATTGCCATGTAATTTTTTTTTTGGGGAGGGGGGGTTAGCTGGGTCCCAGCTGCAATTCCTGTCCTGATGTTACGGAACAGGAAGGAAGTTCACCTTCCCCCCACATGCACCCGGCGATCTTCTGGGACACATCACAGGTCCCAGAAGATACACCGAGCCATTCCCAATGTCGGGCGCCCACACTTGTGATGCTGGCGCCACCGAGGGGAGGGGGAGCGGAGAGAGCCTTCGGGCAGCTGCATCGCTGGAGCCTGGGACAGGTAAATGTCCGATTGTTAAAAGTCAGCAGCTACACTTTTTGTAACCGCTGACTTAACTGTGTGTAACTCCGCTTTAATGCAGCTCAACATAGATTGAATGAAAATTACATCAATATAGCTCCAAGAGCAATTGCATCATAAAATACAAAAAGAGCACTTTGAAACATGGTCACCGGTTCAGGATGTGGAAGCAGCGGTGTGACATCAGCCGACGAAGGTGTAGGACTTGGCCACTGGTACAAAGTTTCACGAGAAAAACATAAAATACTACGTTAAC
>BLSH010333321.1:2289003-2310969 GCA_018402905.1 Glandirana rugosa | reverse complement strand
GGGGGAGGGGTTTTTTTTTTAATGTACCGTTAACACCGTACAGCCCTACCCCCCCCCAGTGGAGGGGAATGTCGCCCTCAAGGTGAAAACCCACCTTAGGCGACATTCAAAAATTATTATTCTTATGATATTTGTGATATATTATGAGATATATGTCATAATTCTTAAGATAAATGATTCATTTATCCTAACAGTCACACCACCTGTGCAACCCACAACGTGTAGGGAGGCCACCACCTTTGGTGAGTAATCAAGACCTTGTGAGGATAATAGAAACTTACAGCGGATTCCACCCAAAAGTGGAACTCCCGCTGTAAGGGGAGGTGACCCCCCCCCATCCCGACATGCCACAATTGCCATGTAATTTTTTTTTTGGGGAGGGGGGTTAGCTGGGTCCCAGCTGCAATTCCTGTCCTGATGTTACGGAACAGGAAGGAAGTTCACCTTCCCCCCACATGCACCCGGCGATCTTCTGGGACACATCACAGGTCCCAGAAGATACACCGAGCCATTCCCAATGTCGGGCGCCCACACTTGTGATGCTGGCGCCACCGAGGGGAGGGGGAGCGGAGAGAGCCTTCGGGCAGCTGCATCGCTGGAGCCTGGGACAGGTAAATGTCCGATTGTTAAAAGTCAGCAGCTACACTTTTTGTAACCGCTGACTTAACTGTGTGTAACTCCGCTTTAATGCAGCTCAACATAGATTGAATGAAAATTACATCAATATAGCTCCAAGAGCAATTGCATCATAAAATACAAAAAGAGCACTTTGAAACATGGTCACCGGTTCAGGATGTGGAAGCAGCGGTGTGACATCAGCACCTACTTCCGCCTCTACACATTTTGTGTGAGGACATGTTCTCAGGGGATTGCAGCATCCTTCACTTTAGCGGTGGTTCATATGATTGCTTATTGGTTTCTTATACTATTTCTTAACTGAAAATTATTTGGACATCTTATGCTATTTTGTCATTAACATATTGACTAGATGCACTAATTTGGTACTGTGTTATACACATTTAAGCGCAACATTTTATTTATTTTTTTAAACAATAGAACCAATATGAAGGATCAGGGTTTAAAAAAAAAAAAACAAACAAAAAAACAAACACACACTTAAAAAAATTGGACCTGAGATGTGTGTGTGTTTAAAAGTGGTTAGCACTAACGTCAAGCAGCACTAGGGTCATCGGTTCGAATCTCGACTACAGTACTAATTGCCTGGAGTTTGCATGTGCTCCCTGTGCCTGTGTGGGTTTCCTCCAGGTACTCTGGTTTCCTACCACACACCAAGGTAGGTTAATTGACTGCTGTCTAAATTGGCCCTAGTCTTTGACTGTATGTATGATTGTGAGTTAGGGACCTTAGATTGTAAGCTCCTTGAGGGCAGGGACTGATGTGAATGTACAATGTATATGTAAAGTGCTGCATAAATTGACAGCGCTATTTAACCACTTCAATACTAGGCACTTAGAACACTTTACTACCAGACCAATTTTCAGTTTTCAGTGCTGTTGCGCTTTGAATGACAATTGCGCGGCCGTGCGACGCTGTACCCAAACAGATTTTTTTATCATTTTGTTCCCACAAATAGAGCTTTCTTTTGGTGGTATTTGATCGCCCCTGCGGTTTTTATTTTTTGCGCTACAAATAAAAAAAAACGAAAATTTTGAAAAAAAAAAAAAATTCTCTATTTTTGTCACAAAACTTTGTAAATAAGTACATTTTCTCCATCACTGGTGGGCACTGATGAGGCTACACTGACGGGCACTGATGTGGCAGTACTGATTGGCACTGATGAGGCGGCACTGATGATGAGGCACTTATATGCAGCGATGATGAGCATTGTTAGGCGGCACTGATAAGCAGCACTGACGGGTACGGAGAGGTGGCACTGATATACAGCACTGATGGGCACTGATATGCAGCACTGACAGACACTGCTAAGCGGCACTGATGGGCACTAATAGACAGCACTGATTGGCACGCATAGGCGGCATTGGGCACTGATAGGTGGGCACTGGTAGGTGGCAATGGTGGGCACTGATATGTGGCACCGGTATGCATTGATGGGGCACTTGTGGGCACTGATAGGGGCACTGGTGGGCATATACATTGATAGGGGCTCATTCCCTGGTGGTCTAGGGTGGCATCTAAAGGTGGCACTGAGTGCCATCCACATTGGGCAGTATGTCACTTACCTGGTGGTCTAGGGTGGTCTCTCTGGTGGTCCAGATCGGCTCCCTGGTGGTCCCTGGTCGGCTCCCTGGTGGTCCTGGGTGGGCGCATCCCTGGTGGTCCTGTGCAGGCTCCCTGGTGGTCTAGGGTGGCGATCCGAGGGAGGGCTGTGCTGATAAATCATCAGCACAAACCCTCCCTGTCAGGGATGCAGCCGATCGGCTCTCCCCTCAAGCCGATAAACGGCTTTCCTGTATTACACTGTGACCAGCCGTGATTGGTCACGGCTGGTCACATGGTAAAGTGCTTCGGATTGAATCGCTTTACCGAGATCGGTATTGCGGGGGTTCAGACTGACCTCCCACACCACCGATCGTCGCGATGCGTGCCCCCCCGGGCGCGCGGCGGCTTGTTATCCTGAGGACGTCATATGACGTCCAGTCAGGATAACTGAACCACTTCCCGGCCGTCATTTTGCATACGGCGGTCGGGAAGTGGATAAACACCTATAATCAATAAATTAAATAAATATACATTTTTGCATTAAATCCAGTTATTTCCAAAAGTGTAGTTTTACACCATGTACAAATAGTGAATCGGTTAAAATAAAATTGGTAGATTCAAATTTCAAACAGTATAGATTTTAAAATCATATCTTTGGAAGACCAATGATAATAGTATTGTATATGATGTACCAAGTGATTTTTTGCATTGTTAAAAAAAAAAAAAAAAAAACATTTACTTTCTTACGAGCAAC
This sequence comes from Glandirana rugosa, assembly GCA_018402905.1. Taxonomy (NCBI): domain Eukaryota; kingdom Metazoa; phylum Chordata; class Amphibia; order Anura; family Ranidae; genus Glandirana; species Glandirana rugosa. Next base: position 2,308,034 of record BLSH010333321.1, on the reverse strand, counting down.
GCAAACAAAGCTGAACATAATAAAAGTCAAATAGGTCAAGGACGTAAACCATTATGGACACTGGTGTCTACAGATTTAAAGGAAACCACTCTTTCTTTCATGGGTCACAGGTTCCCTTTGCTTGCATCTTGTGTCAGAGGTAGCAGAGGCAGTGGCATAACAGATTTGAAGACAGAGACCGGGTCGAGACACAGTGTGAGCCAAATATTACCAGAACTGAGAATGCAAGAGTACAAATGAGGATGTAATTGGAAGGCCTTGCTCAACATAAACAGCATCTAAACATCACCCCCCTCTGCCTGTTTATTTACACAGATGCATCACTTGTTAATTGAGAAACAGGCAGTGTGAAAACAGCTATTTAGGGGGGAGGTGGGAATTTGAAAACAGGATCCCCATGTCTGGAGGGAAGAAAAAAGTGAGGCACAGAAGATAATGGAAAAGAGCTGCAGAAAAGACTAGCTGAGGCACTGCTGTATAAAAGGTAGGAGCAAGGGTGGGGTAAGACCTGTGTGTGAAAAGCACATATGGGCAAATGGGAACGGAGTACTGTTAGTTTGTCAAGAGCCTCATTATTCTCCTCGTTATTTAATGAAAGGAAGTGGATTTCAGCACATTGGTATCTACAGCCATGTAAATCAGTGTTTGAGCCATGCCTTCTCTTGACCAGTATTTTCTCACCTTAGCATCTTGTTTAGTTACAAAGTCCACAAAGCCAAAACCCCGATGTGCTCCTGTGCCAGCCATCTTCTTTGGTAGACGCACCGTCTTCAGTTCACCAAAAGTACTACATTTGAGGGACAGGAATAGATGTGATGATCTAAATCTAAATTCCAGGTGTCTAATAGCGTTTAAAGTACAAGGCAATAAATGCTTTTTTAGCTTTCTTCCCTTACGGTTACCTTTTTTATGGTTTATTATGTTTTGTAAACTAATTTAAACCTGGAACAATGAGTAAACACAATGCTAAAATCGTATATAAGCTTTAAGATGTTTAAGAAAATTCAACAGTCATTTTCAATATTTCTAAACCTGCAGTTTTCATTTAAATTATACATTGTCCATCAGATTTTATTTGAAAAAGTTTAAGACACATAACAAAAACACACGGTAAACAATACACTGCAAAAAAACAATAAAAAGGACTAAAGCTGCAAAAACAGAGCATACCTAAATGCCAACGCAACAAAAAGAGTAAATGGCATAATTAAAAGCCAGATATGGGCCTTGCTTTTAAAAATAAACAAAACAGCAATACTTAAAAAAGGTTGAAAACTAACTCAATCTTGAACTCATATGATCTAACCAAGGTGACCATATTGCATCAAACCTCTTTAATGAGTTCCTGAGAAGAAAAAAAGTACATTTCTCACAGGAAATACACTCAAGATATCCAATCGAAAAGGGTCGGAGGGTGCGGGGAAGTTCACTTTAGGGCAATTTGCCTACAGGGCATGAACAGAGCACACGCACAACAGTGATCTGCACTGTTGGCTTAAGCACAGAAAGCATGTGAGTGGGTCCACTAACAGATTCTAGAAGCCCATTAAATGTGTCCACAACCTTTGCCCAATACCTCTGGAGCTTGGAGCAATGCCAAAATATGTACATCAGAGACCCTGAATTACCACATCTGGGACAGGCCAGGTCAGGTATAAACCCAATAGCACACAAAAATTCTGGGGTCCTGTACACCTTATAAAGAATAAAAAAAACTGGGTTAGCCGGTGCGAAGGAGAGAGGGAGACAAGGGAGAGGGCCTGAAGAATCGCCTCCAAAGCATGGTTCGAAACTGGCCCAATAACCTGTTCCCTCTCCGCCAGGGGGAATTTAGGCAAGTTCTCCAAAAGGGCTAAATAAGTAACTGAGATAAGGCCCTTAGTGGAAGTTACATGTACCATCCTGTCCAACACCGGCACAGAGGAAAAACAGACCGGAGAAGAGGAAAATTGAGCATGCAAAGCATGACACACCTGCAAATATTGGTAAAACCACCCAAGATTCATTGTGATCCTGCCATAACAGTTCTTGTTTTGTATAATCTGTCTTTTATTTTCTGCAGTTTATAAAGAAGGAAAACAAAGATGTCTTAGACAAGATCAAGACAAACAAAACACGGCACCCCAAGTGTGGCTATCAGACACACGTTTTGAACACACAAATTCTTATGCCGCATTTGTTGCATATAAAACAGCCCATTCAAGTGAATAGGCTGCCCTGTGCTGCTGACAAAAATCACACAGATGTGAATAGGGCCTCAAAGTTAACAGAACAATACATTCTGGCAGTTTATACTCAACTTGAAGGAATTGTGCAAATGGTGTCCATAAAAGGTGGTTAGCGTAAAATTATAAAATGGAATTCTTCTTTAAGTTACAATAAAATCTAGTATACATAAACCACATTTCTGAGTATTTTCTATAGTCTAAAGATCCTTTGTATTCTTGGAAGCATTTGCTGAGCAGTCACAAATTCTAACTTGCCTAATACATTTCCTGCAATCATCAGCTCCATCCAATTGCCATAATGTGGTATTTTTCTGAACTGCCTCAATTAGGAAAAAAGAGCTTTATGGTCACTAGATGGAGCCGACGATCAAAGGAAATAAAAGTATTCGGTGAGAATTTGTGTTGGGTGTATACTAGGTATAAATAGTCATCTTAGAGAGAAATTGAATACGTGCCAACAGAGGAGGCTAAAAGGGAATGGGAAGAAAGAAAATAGAAGGGTAGGGATAGGAAATGGATGAAATGTTCCGTTCTAAACATCGGTCATCAAGTAGGAAGAGTTAGGCCTTATGCATAGTGCTGCTGTTAAGCTCAAGTTTTTGTGAGCTTGGGCGTTTTTTTTACCTGTCCTTAAACTGCCTCCTATGATGTACTATGGGTCCATGCACACATGGACATTTTTTGCAGTTTATCAGCAGAGGAGTTTATGGGCTGTTGTCTGAATGCGCTAAAATCATGTTCAAGAGCAGCTCTTGTGACCGCTGAAAACGCTCATAAATGCACAAACTCTAGGCACATTTAGCACTTCAGCGTTTATTTATTTTAATGGACAGAATAAATTAAAATTCTGGCCAATGAAATAAACTTTGTTTTAAAAAAACTGGATTTTATTCTACTTAGCGGAAAATCCCTTTCTCTGAGTTCATTGTCGGACAAAGCAGCTCCATCTTGACCTTAGGTTTATATCGCCACCTTCAGGAGTAGGCAAAACAACAAATATTAAAAGAACAAGCACAGTCCCACCCAGGGTCAGTCCTCAATGGTAGTAACCCTCCACCTTGCAACAGATAGCTCAGTTTGTAACAAGCAGTACAAACAAACAGGAGGAGCGGGTGCTGTGTCCGTCAATGAACTCAGAGAAAGGGATTTTAGGGTAAGTAGAAAAAAATCCTCTTTTCTCTTTCGTTCATTGAAGGACACAGCAGCTCCATCTTGACCTTAGGGACGTTCCAAAGCAGTGTCAAAACGAGGGGTGGGCAAGAAGAAACAATTTTGTGAACAAAAACAAAACCTCCACCCAACAGAACCCCCCGTGGGGAACCAGAGATACACCTCAGACAGCCGATTGCAAAATGTCGTGGCCAAAGGCTGCATCCGAGGATGCCAAAACATCAACTTTGTAAAAATTTGAAAAAGTGTGCACAGACGACCAAGTAGCAGCCTTGCACACCTGAGAAACAGACGCTTGATGTCGGAAAGCCCAGGAAGTGCTAATCACCCTGGTAGAGTGAGCCGTGACCTCAAAGGGGGGTTCTAGACCCCTACCAGCATAGGCTCGCATCACAGTTTGCCTAATCCAATGAGATATAGTAGCCAAGGAGGCCGCCAGACCCTTGCGTGGACCTTCCACCACAACATACAGCGAATCCGACCTCCGAAAGGAGGCCATGACCGCTAGGTACACCCGAAGGGCACGAACAACATCTAACGAATGCAGGGCAACCTCCTTAGGATGAGGTGGTCGCGGGCACAAGGAAGGGAGAACAATGTCCTCATATGAAAAGATGGCACCACCTTCGGAAGAAAGGAAGATGGCGGGCACAGGACCGCCTTATCCCTGTGTAGGACCAAGTAAGGAGACCTACAAGACAAAGCCGCCAACTCTGACACCCAATGGGTGGACGTGATGGCCACCAAAAGGGCCACCTTTTACGAGAGCGTAAGCAACGGGATTTCCCTGATATTCTCAAACAGCGGCTTCTGAAGCAACGAAAGAACCATATTAAGGTCCCACGACGCCAAAGGCGAATGTACCTGGGGAGTGACATGCCGAATCCCCTGGACAAAAGGTATGAATCAAGGAATGAGTGGCCAATGGATGTTGAAAAAAAGATTGCCAGAGCAAAGATCTGATCTTTGATCGTGCTCAACGCCAGCTTCAGATCGAGCCCACTCTGCAGAAACTCCAGAACCCTAGAAACCGAGAAGGAACGGGGATTCCATCCCCCATCCTCGCACCAGGAGATGTAAGCCCTCCAGGTGCTGTGGTATATCTTTCGGGAAGTGGCCTTACGCGCTTTAAGCATAGTAGGTATCACCGAAGCCGATACAAAGCCACAGGCCATTAAAGCCAGAGAGGGAAAAGCAGGATGCAATATGGGCCCCTGGGACAGTAGGTCATCGCATAGCGGGAGTCGCCAGGGGGTGTCCAGTACCATCCGTACCATGTTGGCGTACCAGGGACGCCTCTGCCAGTCTGGAGCGATGAGAACGACTGATATTTCCTCTGCCCCTATTCTGTGCAACAGACGCGGAAGAAGCTTAAGAGGGGGAAAGGCATAGATGAGCCGATACCGAGCCCACTGCACCACCAGAGCATCTGCCGCGTCCGCCAAAGGATCTCTCGCCCTGCTCACAAAAGTCTGCACCTTCCGATTGATGCAGGACGCCAGCAGATGCACATCTGGCGTGCCCCATCGCAGACAAAACTGTCGGAAGGTTTCCAGGTGTAGAGACCAATCTCCCTGATCCAGCGTCTGCCGGCTGAGGTAGTCTGCTTGCCAGTTTTCTACGCCCGGAATGTGAACGGCGAAGAGCGCCGGCATGTGAAGTTCGGCCCACTGTAGGATGTGGGACACTTCCATCACCGCCGCCGAACTTCTCGTCCCTCCTTGACGATTTACGTACGCCACGGCCGTGGCGTTGTCCAATTGAATCCCGACAGGGCGCCCGTGCAACCGTCCCATCCAGTGGGAGAGGCAAAGTCTGATTGCACGGAGCTCCAGGACATTGATTGGGAGACGAGATTCCTCTGATGACCAGCAGCGCTGGGCTGAACTCCCCCCCAGCCGGTCAGGCTGGCGTCCGTCGCGATCACCACCCAGTGAAGAGGGAGAAACGACCTCCCAAGTCGAAGGGCTGGAGCTCGGAGCCACCATAGCAGCGAGGCTCTGGTCTGACGGTCTGCACTGATTGTCCGATCCAGGGACGATGGGGATTTGTCCCACTTGGAGAGGATCTCCCTCTGCAGAGCATGGGTGTGACACTGGGCTTACGGGACTGCCTCGAAGGTGGATACCATGAGACCCAAAACCCGCACGCAAAAGTGGAGGGACGACGAATTCCGGGATAGTAGTGAGCGAACCGCTGACTGAAGTGTCTGGAGCTTGGTCGGTGGGAAGGAAAACTTTCACCTGGGCAGAATTGAGAATCAACCCAAAGTATTCCAGTCGGTGGGATGGGATCAGCACCGATTTAGTACCCAGTCCAACTCCTGCAGAGTTTGCATGGCGCATATTTGATTGCCATATTTTCCCTCAGTGCTGAAGCCGACTCCGCTCGCAAGAGGAAGTCGTCCAGGTACCCCACCACCACGATGTCCCTCTGCCTCAACATAGCCAGAACCGGGGCCAGTAGCTTGGTAAAGACCCGAGGTGCAGATGCTAGGCCAAATGGTAAGGCCACAAACTGGTAGTGGGCCTTCCCGACCGCAAAACGCAAGAAGCATTGGTGCTGGACACATATGGGGACATGCAAGTATGCGTCCTTGATGTCGAGGGAAGCCAAGAAATTGTCCTGATGAAGCGCCGCCACCACAGAGCGGATGGACTCCATCCTGAACTTTCGTACATGCACGAAACAATTGAGGGCTTTGAGGTCCAGGATCGGCCGGACCCTATCCTTTTTTTAGGACCACAAACAGGTTGGAATAAAAACCCCAAAACCTTTCCAAACCCGGGACGGGAACAATGACACCCTGGAAAAGTAGGTCCTGCACTGCCCCCAGTAAGGCCTGCAGCCAACCCGGGGGGAGACGCAGATTTAATGCAAAGAACCTGTCCGGAGGGCGTGAGTGAAATTCTATTTTGCACCCTGACAAAATTAATTTGTGTGCTCAGTGGTCAGATATTCTGGAAATCAACCGGTCCGCAAACCAACGAAGGCGCCCCCCATCTGAAAGATGGATTGGGGCAACCCTTCATGCTGAGGACTTGTCCTCGGGCTTGTCGCACTTGCGCTGCCAAGGACACTTGGGTTCCCCCGTGGGAGCTTTTGCGGCTGGGGACCCTTACCAGAACGGGGCGGACGAAAAATCCTTTTATGGGCAGAAGCGGAGGGACCCTGCCTGGGGCGGGGCTCCTTGCCCCTCTTGGTCTCTGGAAGGTGCTCTTCCCTCCGGTGAGATCCGTGATAATCTCATCTAGGGTAGCTCCAAAGAGCCGCCCACCCTGGAAGGGTAAGTCCACCAGGGCCTTCTTAGATGTTTGGTCCGCCAACCAACATTTATTTAAGCCAGAGTAAACGCTGGATAACCATGGATGACATGGACAGTTTGGAAAGGGAGCCGTATCCAAAGCCGTGTCACATACATACTTGAGCCCCTGAACGAGCTAGTCAGCCAGCTCCATGCAGGCAGGAGGGGCCTGCTCGTTGCTCAATTCGTGGTGCAGTAGCTTTGCCCATTCCGTGAGCGTTTGAGACACCAAAGCAGTGGCCAACACTGGTCGAAGAGCTGAGCCTGCCAGAATGAACATTGAATGGGTAACCACCTCGACCTTTCTATCAGCCAGGTCCTTGAAGGACGGCGTGCCCTCCACCGGAATCATGGTCGCCTTATGCAACCGCAACATGGGGGGGTCCCATTTTTCCAGTAGACTGTCCTCGAATGGATAGCGCACCGAAAACCGCCTCAGTACAGGGAATGAACTCTGAGGCTGTTCCCATTCCCTGTAAATGAACTTATCGAAATATGGCAAGTAAGGGGAAAAACCTTGGCTGCTCAGGCCAGCTTATGAGACCCGAAAGGAACAGCCACCTCTCTGGATGCACCAGCTGCATATTCCAGCTTCATAGTATCGTGCACCGCGGTAATTAGGGCGCTTACCAGCGCCTTCTTGTGCGTGACAACCGTCGCCGAAGATTCCTCCTCACTATCCGGACCCCGCCATCTGACAGTTCAAGGGGGGTCCCCGCCATCATGGCGGAGCCACCCTCAGGGTTAGAGCCCTCGCCCCAAGGAAGGAGTGGGTAGGGGCCGCTTCTTACTCACCTTACGCCACCTCTAACCGGTAGACGAAAGACTCCAGGACCGCCGACAGAGCGTCAAGGGGAACTGCAGCCCCAGAGGCGCTGGCTGCCACCGCGGGGGGATCTGGTGACGGAACACCTGTATCAGATGCCATGTCTCAGCCCACCCTGACCAGACACCACCTGGGACAGAGGACCTAGGTACCAGGGAGAAAAGGGCACCCCCCCTCAGCGAGATGCAATCGGCCAGGGAGAGGAAACCCCCAGGAGGACTCACCACCTGCTGCCCCCAAGATCAGGGAGAGAGGGAGAGCTGTGCCTGTTGCTGCCTTGCTGCTGCTGTCTTGCTGACAGCTGCGCTGCTACTGTGTCCCTGTGCCACGAGGAAGTAGGCCCCAGATCCAGATTCCTGGAGAAGCCCCTCCCCTACACACGCTGGAGGCACCTGGTCCTCCTCAGTAGTGATCTCCAAGAAAATGGCCGCCGATCGCACCACACAAACAGGCCATAATAGCTGGCCGGACCACCACAAAATGGCCACCGTGGCTACAACAAAATGGCCATCACGGCTACAACAAACTGGTCGTCGGAGCCGGCCCCACAGTAATGGCGGTGGCGGCCGGGAACACGAGGAAGGAGGGCAGAAAAATCGGCACCATGCACCCAGCCACAAGGGGACAGAGGACCCCAGGGGGGACAGGACACAGGCAGCGGAACCACAGCTCAGCAGGTGAGGCGGACCAGGAAACCCGGGTAGGGGAGGGGGGTGGGGGGACTACCAGGATCTATATTATCCAGCCCGGGACTTGATTGCAGACTTCATGTTGAAGAAAGGAAAAAAGGTAAAACAATAAAAAGAGGAACCACAGGTCCCAGCAGGGAGCCAGGTCCTTACTCCTAGACTAGGCAGAAAAAACTGAGCTATCTGTTTCAGGGTGGAGGGTTACTACAAGTGAGGACTGCCCCTGGGTGGGGCTGTGCTTGTTCTTTTAATATTTGTTGTTCTGCCTAGTCCTACTCCTGAAGGTGGCGATATAATCCTAAGGTCAAGATGGAGCTGCTGTGTCCATCAATGAACGAAAGAGAAAATGTAGCTTAGGTGAGTTTATAACGCTGACCTTCTCCTGTCAGAATAAACAGAAACAAGTGTGCATGAGGCCTAAGCGTTTCGAGGATTTGGACTGAATCCAGGAGATCCTGGTGTTCATGACCCGGTCTTGCATATCTTTCTCCCAGGAGATTATTTCTTCTATTTTATGAATTAGGTTTAATTTGCAAACCCACTCTGCGATAGATGAAGTTGTGGTGTTATGGGATAACCGTTCTGTCTGCTTTGAGAAAAAGCTGCAACATACCGTTTAATTTCCTTGAGGGGTACAGGTAACAAAGACACCAGTAGAGCTTTGGAGACTTGAGGAAAGCATACCCTGTAACCAAGGTGTAAATCTGTACAATTTTTTTTCTCCTAAATATGAATGTATAAAAAGGCATTCCCACCATATATGGGTCATATTACCAACATCCAAATTAGATCTCCAATGCATAGGAGACATCTGTGGGTTAAGTGAATAAATTATAGACACCTGTACCAATAAGTTAATATTTTTTTAATTTTGAGAGGTGCATGAAAATCTCGTGTGTCAATGTGATTGCATTATCCCCAAAGAGGATCCCTCAAAGTCAAATTCATATCATGTTTCTATTTGACCACAAAAGGCAAGATTAGAGACACTGGGGTGGATTTACTAAAGGGAAATATACTGTGCACTGCAAATGCATTTGCTGCAAAGCTTAGTAAATGAGGAGAAGCTTCCTTTTGCAAAGAATACTCAATCACATGCAAGGAAAATAAAAAGCAGCACTTTTGCGTGCACGTGATTGGATAATAGAAAACAACAGTTTCCCCTCATTTCAGAGCTTCCTTTCAGATCTAGAGCAACTGCACTTGCAGTGCACAGTATATTTGTCTTTAGTAAATCAACCTCAGTGTCTAAGCAATTATAAAAGTGTATTAGAGTGTGCATTTGGGGATGTGCACCCACTAGAGCTGCACGATTCTGGCCAAAATGGGAACCACAATTTTTTTGCTTAGAATAAAGATCACCATTCTCTCACGATTCTCGCAGTGTAACATCTTACATATACAAAAAAATTGCGCTAACAGCGCTGTTTAGTTTTTTGTTTTTTTGAAGTGTCGTTTTCCCCAAAAAATTGCTTTTGAAAGACCGCTGCACAAACACCGTGTTACATAAAATATTGCAATAACCGCCATTTTATTCTCTAGGGTCTCTGCTAAAAATATATATATAATGTTTGGGGGTTCGAAGTAATTTTCTAGCAGAAAATACTGAATTTTTACTTGTAAGTAACAAATGTCAGAAAAGATTTAGTCTTTAAATGGTTAAACTAAACTCTTCTATACAAGGGAGTTCATTCCTTTGATAACTAGAAATATTGCATCTCTTTGCTAGTTTTATCAACAATGATCTCAGACTTGGCAATCTGCCCAGATAGGAGATACTCAAGTCGCTCCGACTTAGAAAAAGGTTCCTGGGAGACTTCATGCGACTTGCATTGACTTCTATTAGAGTCCTTTCACACGAGCGGATCGTTCAGGTCCGCCTGTCACGTTTGTCAGGCGGACCCGAACGGACGCTCCATTGTCCTCTACGGAGTGACGGATGTCAGCGGTGACATGTCCGCTGACATCCAATCCGCTCCGATCCGCCAAAAACAGACGGATGGAAAACCTATTTTCCATCCATCTGGTGGATCGGATGAACACGGACAGACAGTCCGTGTTCATCCGATCCTCCATAGAGGAGAATGGAGCTGTGACAGGTCAGTCTCTGCACTGAGTGCAGAGTCTCTCCTGTCATCCGCCGGCTCAGCGGGGATCAACGGATGGATCCCAGCTGAGCATGCGCTCCCTGCGTCATGGAGGTCGCGCATTATAAAGCGTAAACAGAGTTGATTGATAATAAATGGCTTCAGGCAAACACTAACTATGAGTGAAAGAAAAGTTTTTGAGTTCTCATTCATATTCTCTGAAAAATGGCCAAGAAATCATAAATTCTGCCAGAGTATGTAAACTTATAAGCACAACTGTATATCGGGGTAAACTGATGAAGATTATTTTTTTTGGGTAAGTATTATAGCAAAAAGTAAAAAAGAAAATGTTTTTTTTGTTTTCAAAATTGCTGTTTTTTATGTTTATAGCGAAAAAAAAAACCGCAGAGGTGAAAAGAAAGCTCTATTTGTGGAGAAAAAAATGGTTGTCAATTTTGTTTGGGTACAGGGTCGCACAACCACGCAATTGTCAGTTAAAACGACGCAGTGCCGAATTGCAAAAAATGGCCTGGTCAGGAAGGGGGCAAATCCTTCCGAGGCTGAAGTGGTTAAGTAGATCTATACCAAGACGTGTTAAATATTCTTAAAATGCCAAGTTCTCCCTTGGGCATTTGTTTGTACAAGGTATTAGACCCTCTAGGCATGGGTGTCAAAATGGGGCACCTAACATGCATTGCTAGCACTTCCTGATGCCCTCAGCTAAAACATCACAGTAAGCTGTACAGCAATTTACACACGAAAGCTCAGCAGCTTAGCACAGATTTAGCACAGGTACTCAAAAATTGTAGGATGACTGGACCAGATGAAACATAGAAACCCTTGATAACAGCTTACTCTCAAATATCCTTGTCTAGAAGATGCAATTACCAGCTTCATTATATAGCACAACTCAAGTTTTTCGGTTTGCTAGCCCTTTAACTACCACGATTGCCCATAACAAAGCAGTTTTCAGAAGAATATATGAAACATTTTTCTTTGCCCTGCTCTCCCCAGGTCTCACTACCTCCTCTACCTATAGTTCATGCTACAGGCAATAATCCTGTTACAGAAAAATAACAGAACGAATGTGGGATGCATTAAATCCTCATAGGAATGTTTTTCTTACAAAAAAAAGCCTTTACTGCCCCAGACATTAAATCTTGGAGCCAACTCCTTTCAGAGACCCCTGAACACCTCAAAAGATGCTATCCCCCACCCGAGATCTTTAAAAATAGTGTTTAGTCCACACAATGTGTCTTCAGTGCATATCAAGGACGTAGAGAACAACAAAGATAGTCAAGCGTGAACACTGCGGTGTTGCCAAACAGTGACATAAAAAAAGACACAAGGTCACTCAGTTCCATTGGACACAACACTACATACACTGCACATCACAATACACAGATATTCACAATCAGGTGGTAATAAGGTGACAAGATGTTGTAACATTACATACAGCATACTAATGTATAGCTCTCCCCACATATACTTGCTCAAAGCAGAATTCCATGGCACATTCCATAAGCACAATACCACAGCTCCCCCTGGTGAACATTTTTTATCATAGCAACACAGCATAAAAGGCTTACTGACCTGAACAGCTCTCGGATCTCCTTAACAGTAGCCTGGAAAGGGACATTTCGAACCAGAATCTTCGAGGTCCTCTGTTTTTTGCTTTTCTGTTTTTTGTGATCAGTAGGTGTCTTTTCCCTGCAGTTAGCAAAATATGTGTTATATATTACATGTTTCCTCTATGCTAATAACTACTTCTACAGTATGCTTTAAGCTTTAGAGTTACTGATTTATTGTCTATTTAAACCGATAAATACCTTTTCTCAACAGCAGTATATAGCACCCTTGTGACTTCTTTCAGTTCCTAGTAAAAAGTTTGTAGGAGTTTTGAAGAGTTTTCATTCTCCCCTAACCCTCTGTCTGTACAGTGCTGATGTCTCTGTGCTGATCAAATGCACTCTCCCAAGAAACAAAAAAAAAACTCTCTAGCAACACACACCAAACTGAGTATGTGCAGCCCTTCCCCTGGTTCTGTAAATATCAGGTTATTTTTGGAGACCGTGGAAGAAGAGGAGGAGCAGAGAAGACAGGATCAAACAGCCTTTTTACACAATGCAAAGGAATAACCCCTTATATTCCACAGTGAGTATAACAGGCATGTTTTACTGCATATACAGATTGAATTTACTGTTGTGTGTTTAGTAACACTTTAAAGTTCTTACATGTTGTTAAATAGGCCACATCTACACTTGTAATAAACTTCTGTGAGAAAACGCATGGATGGGGAACAAAATGAAAGTAAAAATAGTTTTTAGTGAGGAAAACTAAATAGGATTTTTGTACTCCCTGTAAAATCCTTTCCCTGGAGTCCACTGAGGGACACAGGAAGTCTTACACCTTCAGGTTATACTACTATCTACAAGAGGAATGGACACTGGCAAAACTTCCTACCACCCGCATGCCCAGTTTGTAGCAAGTAGTACCAAGAACATCATTATAACACAGAGGTGTAGAACCCGTGTCTCGTATGAGTACCAGGAAAAGGATTTTCTCATCCATTAGAGGACAAAGAAAGTCTTAAGGCCCATACACAGGATGCGGAAATCAGAAGTAAAATTTCCTCCGACTAATGATCTGCCAATTTTTAGATCGTTAATATGGTGCTTTCGACAGCCAATTCAGATTTTTCGTACAATAAAAGCTGGATGTGCAGACTATAAAATTTTAATGGTACGTGAACACAATGTTTGATTTTTGTTTAATAAGTGCGGTTTTCTTTTTGTTTTGTGCTCAGAAACAAAAGAATATATACAAAACTATTCAACACATTATGTCACTTCTGGAGTTGAATTCTGTCGTTCGAGAATTTTCATATGGTCAGTAACCTCTTCACTTTCAACATGAGACTGCATGCAACAAAAAACAGACGAACGTTCATCCGAAAATCTGATCGTGTGTACGAGGCTTTACACATGTTGGACATGCAAATGCAGTCCAACTGAGGGGTGAAAATATATCTTAAGCTGGAACCAGATAAAGTTGCAGCCTCCACCCGGTCACAAAACACATGAGAATAAAAAAAAAAAGCAGGTGGCGACCTAGAATAGGGAAGCAATGCCTGATGCCAGAACAACAGGAAAACAGATAATAATCAGTGAGGAAGCTCTTGACATGGCTTTGAGGTTGGTCTACCTGGTCCATCCAGAGGGATAAGAGAAAACTGAACAGCCTACAGGAATCAACTGGGATGACCAACAGAGACTCAATACTGAGAAAAAAGCTCACAGCCCAAACTGTGGTCAACACAAAGAGGAAGCTCCTGTCAGAGCTAGGGCTGAACTGAGGGGCCAAAAACAAATGTGCTGAGGGAGGGAAGATCAGAACTGCCCTGCGTAATAAGGTCTTAGGTCTCAAATCCCTTATTCCAACTAAAAGCCTAAGAACCCTAACAGAGTACTTTGCATGAAATGGCTGTCAGGGCAGACATTCACCTCACAGAAGCAATGACTAACACGGAAGAACCCTTGAGGTTGAATAGAGGTAGAATGATCTCAAAAGAAGTGTGACAGTGGTTCCTGAGAACACAGAGAACAAAGTTTTGATCCCACAGAGTCACAATGGTAAAAACGGAGGAAGGTACAATTAAATTCCTCATACAAGGAATAGGCAAGGGGAAGGAGGTTAATCTCTCCACCAAAACATAGCAAGGAACAATGCAGACTTGACAGAACTGATGACTAAGATCAAAACCTACCTATCTGCAAGAAAGTAAAAAAAAAACTTTAGGTGAAAAGCCCTATGGTAAGTCTTGCTGTAAAATTCTACCAATTCTGAAGAACATAACAGTCACAAGTTCAGAGATGCTCCTGACTCCCCAGATCCAAGAGTGTCAAGAGTCCATGAAGAAACGACGAGGAGCCTTACTAGGTCAACATAGTCCTCCCACTTGATTGTGCGAAGAAAAATGAGAAGAAGCACTGGAGGAGGAAAAGCCTAGCTCCTGGTGTACAGATCATTCAGACACAAAAGCATTCCCTGCTACTGTCAAAAGAGTCCTGCATCTGGAGACGAGCCTGCTCACCATCCAGCTAAACATGGAGCCCACATCCGACATCCTCCACTTGCACTGTAGGTCCTGGAATGTACTCTGTTGTGTGGACCACTCTATCATATCCAGATGCCACTAGTTGACAGAGCTTGACCTTCAGCTGACTGCACTTGTGATAGAGTTAACAGGTCAAATTGGAACTACCTCTACTGTAACAGTAAGATCTCCTGTTCCTTCTTTCTGGAAAGCCAGCACTATGGTGTTGTCCAGCTGTATCCAGATCAGGTAACCATCCAAGGGAATAATCCAGTGATATAGATAGGAGAACAAAAGATTGTAAAATTTGAGGACATAGGACTTGAGTTATATACTGCCAAAAGTTTGTGCAGCGCTTTACAACATGAGGACAGACAGTACAGTTACAATACAATTCAACAAAAAAGGAATTAGAGGGCCCTGCTCACTAGCACTTACAACCTAAAAGGGAGGGTCAATTGATACAAGTGATTAGGGTAGGGAGTTCCAGAGGATTACAGAGGCTCTGGAAAAGTCCTGAAGCAAGCATGGTAGAAGGTGACGAGGAAGCTAGAGAGCAGAAGGTCTTGGGAAGAATGAAGAGTAAGATTTGGTTGGTATTTTGAGAAAAGGTTAGCTGGAGGCAGAATTGTGGGTGGCTTTGCATGTTGTTAATATTTTGAATCCTATTTGTTGGGTGAGTTGAAGCCAGTGGAGGGATCAATGGAGAGGGGTAGCAGCCACTGAATGGGAGGGATCAATGGAGAGGGGTAGAAGAAACTGAATGGTTGGTAGGGTGGATAAGTCTGGCAGCAGCATTCATGGAAGACTGAAGGGGGATAGCCTATGTAAAGGTAAGCCAATGAGGAATGAGTTGCAGTAGTGGAGAAGAGAGATAACCAGGGAGTGCACTAGAAGCTTTGTGGTGTCATTGGTTAAGAAGGGGTGTATTTAGAGATGTTGTGGAGGTTTAGGCAGCAAGATTTGGGTAGTGATTGGAGTTGGGTCAAAAGGAGAGTTAAGAGTCCAGGATCCTGGCATGTGGGGATGGGCTGATAGCTGTGCCATCAATCTCAACAGAGAAGTTAGGGGAAGGGGAACATGGGGAGGAAATATTATGAGATCAGTTTTGGATAGGTAATAAGATTCAGAAGTTGAAGACCAGAAGTTGAAACTACCTGATTCTAAAGAACCCAGCAACTACTGCATCTTCAGGGTCAGACCATTTGGTCTGCTCAGAGATTTCACCAATTTGTCCCATGACAACAGACTGCACAGCTTAAACAGTCTGCGAAGATAGTGAAGAAAACGGAGAAAGAGGACACAGGAGGGTCATAGACAGCTTCTCCTTGAACTGGGACTCGGGGGCATGCTTCAGGGCAGACTGCTGCAGTAATTTGGCATAAACACATAGAAAGTCCAAAGTGGACATGGAAGAAGCTCTGCTCATCAGAGCTGCAAGAGACTCTGATGATGATGATCACCTTGAAACAAAAGGGGTCTCAGTTTCTAGCCTGTAGACTAGAGCTGCACGATTCCGGCTAATGAGAATCACAATTTTTTTTGTTTAGAATAAAGAGGAGGAGGGATATTACACGTTTCTGGGGTAAGGAAGGTTGATATTCATCCAGGTCAAGCTTGTTGATCAGCGGACGGGTGATTAGGAACCGAGCATAGCTGTTCCCTCATCTGAGAGGACAAACATATTCCAAAGCCTCCACATCTTGGATTACTTTTCGTGCATGTGTTGTGCGGAGAGAATAAGATCCTCCATCTTATTTATATCCTCTACTCTGCGTAGCCAGCAGCCAATGGATGGGGGCTGTGGATTCTTCCAATAAAGGGGTATGCATGACTTGGCAGCATTTACTAGATGGCTTACAATCTACGTTTTATAGATCTTTGCTGGAATGGGCTCAGTGTGCAACAAGAAGAAGGCAGGGTCATCAGGGATCTCCCAGTCAGTGAATCGCTGCACAGTTTTCCATCCTTCCAAAAGTGTGTTATTTTTGAACAGGACCAAAAGATATGTATCATCGTCCCTTTCTCCTGCTGACATCGCCAACATTTACTATCCACATTGGGATAGAATTTGTGTAACACCTGAGGGGTACGGTACCACCTTGTTAGAATTTTAAAGTTGGTTTCCTGCGTTTTGGTGCAGATGGATGACTTTAATAAAAATTGAATGATATTTTGTCATTGTGTAGGTGTGAAAGTGTGGTTTAAGTCTACTTCCCATTTCCTCATACCGGGGAGACACGGCTGTTCCTGGGAGGTGGTCAAAAGATTGTACATTGTCGAGAGCACGCGTGGTAACATTCCATCGTCTGAGCAATATTTCTCGAACATTGTTAATTGTCGCCCATACCCCCGTGGATCCGCTAGTGATTGGAGGAAATGGTGGAGTTGCAGGGCACCCCAGAAGGTCAAATGAAAGGGGCTTGTGGCCTCCATCAATGATGAGATGGATGGCCATTTTCCTTCTACCAGAAAATGTGATGCTTGATATCTAGCACTCTAATGCAAGGTTCGATAAGTCTGGTCCCTAAGGCCAGGGGAGAACAGTGGGTTTCCTAGAATTGGCATCAGAGGAGAAGGTGACGTAGAGAGGGAGGCCTGTGTTAAGAGGTGAGAACAAGTGCGGACCCCGTAGGTCCTATCAGAGGGTGGGACTTTATTTCTGAGGGTAGGTGGTCGTAACACCAGGGGGCCCACTTCAGTATTATGTCTGTTTGAGCCTGTTCAGTTTGCGGCCAAAGCTTTACTGTATAATAGCGGTGCCAGTCTACGGGTCTACCTAGATGTACTGCCTGAAAATAATACAGTGGCCATAATGCTCTTAAGGGGAGGACCCAGGTTGGGCCATCAAAGTATACCTTGAATGGGGTATCCGGACATTACACGATCACCGAAAGCATCCCCCCTCCCCTTGCTGACACATTGACCCTTGGATGTCCAGTTCAGGTGCACAGAACATCACTCTGAGAGACAAGTAGTGGTCCTTACATGTTTCCCTCTGTCTGGGAAGCAGAGGTTCCGCTGAAAGGGGGAGGGCACCCAGAGACTCCCCAGAGAGTGCAAAGGTCTCATGCGTCTATTATCTCTTTGAGTCTACAGCCGCGGCAGCAGTTGTAGCCAGTTGGGAACCGGAATAGGATCTGCTTCTAGAAATTCAAAGAGCGCTGGCAGGTCAGATGGGGTACGCAAGGTGAAGGAGTGTGAATTATTGCGTAAGGTAGCCGAGAGGGAATATCCCCACCTGTATGTAGAGCCTCTCTGGCGGGCGAGTTCCAGGATGGATCTCGGCATCGCTCGACGTTGGAGAGTAGCTCTCGATAGGTCGGGGAATATCTTTACCTCCACTCCACCGAAGTCAATGGGACCCAATTCCCAGGCTTTGTGAAGGATTACTTTTTTATGGGCATACCGACGCTGGCGGCAGATGACAATCCGTGGCCGCGAGGGGTCGGCGGAGCGGGGGTCCAATGCACAATGGATCTTATCAAATTCTATGTTTGCCGGGATTCCCCTAGCACTTTATGGAGGATGGCAGTCACTGTGTCCGGGAGGTTCTCAGTCCTGGTCACTTCAGGCAGACCCCGGAGCCGCAAGTTGTTCTGTCGACTCCGGTCTTCTAAATCTTCTGTGTGCAGTTGTAGGGTTACTGCAGCCTCCATGTGTGTCTCCTGTATGGTTTCCCGGGCAGACACCCGTTTTTCTAATGTGGTGAGGGATGTTTTCCCTGTTGTCAAGCGGTCTATGAGGGTCTTCATATCCGACCTGACGGCCTGTATCTTCCGTCGGTGTGTCACCTCTAGTCTGTTTATGAGACCCTCAATGTCCATCTTGGTCGGCAGAGCCCTCAGTAATGCTCTGAGTTTGTTGTCTGCCTTTAATGTCATGGAGTGGGAAGGAGAGGGGTATAAGTCCATCCTGAAGGCGGCAGGTGTCTCTGACATAGCGTCTGATGATGTGGAGGCCGTGGGAGAGGCAGGAGGCATGTTCAGAGTAAGGAACTCATGGTGGGTTATGATAGCATCTGCCATCTTGTTATCCAGCGAGGTCTTTTGAGATTGCGATAGGAACTTTCTAATTGTCCCTCCCGACCTTGTGGTGCAGAGAAGCTGGGAAGCTTTATCGAAATTGCAATTTTTTAACAATTAATCATGCAGCTCTACTGTACACGTTAGTCATTTTGGGGGATACCAAATAAATGCCCTCAGAACCAATTATACATTATAGGCTAAAGTCACTTGTGGCAAGCCCTCTGTGTGTCTATGGAAAGACATGTTGCTCCACAGTAGGCCTCTACTTCTTACAAACCCAGGCAGATGGTGCTGATGATGATTTATGGCGGACGTAAGTGATGAGTCACTGGGTGTTGATGGAGATACACAAAGTACACCAAAAGCACGAACAGTAGCGGGATAATATTCGTCTACCTCTAAAATCCTTTTCTTAGAAGTACATCACAGAACACAGAGGAGTTAAAAGTCACTGTTATTGTTCCACCTTTAGGTGAATGGACATTGGTCACACCAAAAAAGGCAGTCTGCGCCCAGTCATAAACCCTCCCAGCTCAGCTAAACATCACTGAACACAGTTGAGTTAATAGTCATTACTAGACAAAAATGAGCCAAAGTATTCAA
>BLSH010333321.1:2244661-2268567 GCA_018402905.1 Glandirana rugosa | reverse complement strand
TGCTCTCTACACACGCGATTATCTGGTGTTTGTTTACCGTTGGTGGGGTTGGATTTTGATCGGACGTGTCGTTCCTCGTGTACCTTCCTGTTGCGAGTAGTTTTTGTGTCTTTTAAAAGGTCGAGTGAATGGTCAATCGCACGTTGTTTTGGTTTAACCGGGACAGTTTGTCAAGTGTAATTTTTGTTTCCCTAAATCAACGTGTATATACGTTTGTATACACATTCGGCGTCACCGGTACAGTTCCGTTGGGTCAAATGACGCAATGATGGAGATAGTAAAACTCTCAGAGGGTTTGACGTCGTATATGTCACGGAACGCTTTGATTCTTCACAAAAAATTACAGTTTTATATCTTTATGTTTGAAGCCTGAAATGTGGCAAAAGGTCGCAAAGTTCAAAGGGGGCTGAATACTTTCGCAAGGCACTGTATATGCTGCAGTTTGGGAGACTCTCAAAATGATAGAGGTAGTAACGCAGTAAACTGGGTTGCCTTGACATGGCCACTGCGGCTTACACATATGTTTGCATATATGTGCAACTAAATCCCTTTGTTTTTAATGTGAACTGTTTGACAGGGCCAATTTGGTTTTGTTGCACGCTAACTGGTAAGTGA
Organism: Glandirana rugosa; assembly: GCA_018402905.1. Lineage (NCBI taxonomy): Eukaryota > Metazoa > Chordata > Amphibia > Anura > Ranidae > Glandirana > Glandirana rugosa. The sequence continues at coordinate 2,267,952 of BLSH010333321.1, read as the reverse complement.
GCTGGAAAATTTTCTGTGTTTTTGATGAGCGTTGTCCTTCCATGTGCTCCTTGCTGTGCAGGCTAGTTTTAGGTTGGGGTGGTTGCCATTTGTTTGTGGTCTATTAGCGCACACATCTCTCGTCTGCCCTCCAAAGCAGCTGATCAAACTGTTACTGTTTGTAAAAGTAATTGGACGGCCCATGGAGGGGAGTTGTGAACTCAGGGTCTCGTTATTGTTAAAGGGGGCTTCCAGATTCTGATATGCCCCCGCCCACAGATCCCCACCATCACCGAGCCAGGGTTGTGAGGAAAAGGCCCTTGTTCTCATCAACATGGGGACAAGGTACCTTTCCATGGGTGGTAGGACCACAGCAAAGTTCCTTCCCATGTTCATGTGGCTGACCTGGTATGGTTTAGCAGGGGGGGGCGACGACACACTTGTTCCCCCTTTCCTGGCCTGCCTGCTAGGATAAGAGTCTGGTAAGAAGTTTTGGGGGACCCCATGTCGTTTTCTAAAATTATTTTTTGTTGTGGGGTCCCCCTTAAAATCTGACAACTGACTGGGTGCCGGCTCCTTAACAACCAGCTATTAGTGCAAAAAACATCACATATTTGTAGACTAAAATACCGCACCATTTAAAGAAATAGTGTATGCTGTATATTAGTAGGATTTTTTATGAATTAAAGTATTTGGAAAATACAGCATGCACTATTTTACTGCTATTTTTGCTGCAGTATTTTTCGTTTTAATGAATTGAGCACCCCAGTGAGATTCCACAAACTAATTTACCCACATTACCAAAGGTCCAGGTAACATTCCACAAACCTATCTAACCAGATTACCAAAGATCCAAGTAACATTCCATAGACCTATTTACCTAGATTACAAAAGGCTCGGGTAACATTTCACAGACCTATTTACCAACATTATCAACATTCTTGTCAACATCCTACACACTCTTTTACCCAGATTACTAAATGTCTGGGTAACACTCTACAGATCCATTCAATCAGATAACCCAAAACCTGGCTAACATTCTATGGTTTCACACACGCAGGTGACCAAAAGGCCAAGTAATGTTTCAAGTACTAAAGATTAAAGAGTCACCCACCCAGACTACCAAAAGTTAATTTAATACCCCATAAACTCATTCACCAAAATTACCAAAAGGTTTGGGCGACATCCTATAGACGCATTACCAAAAGACCAGATAACTTTTCTTAGACTCCTTTACCCAGATTACCAGAAATCCACATATTACCCCAGCAACATTTCATGGACGAATTCACCCACACTGACAAAAGCTTGGCTGCCCACCAAAGTCAACTCACCTTGTTTGTCTTTCTTTTTTGAAATGCTACACGATTTCACAGCCCCAATTTTCGAAAAGACCTAAGAAGAAAAATACAAGGTTACACTGACCTGTTTATAACAGAAATATATAAATCCATTTTAAAAAGTGTGTCTAAAATGTTCTATGTATTCTCTAAAAACTTTACCAAGCAAAAACAGGGAAAGGCATATTTCTTACCTCTCTAAGATTTTCCTCATTGGTACTAAAATTTAGGTTTTTAATAAATAATGTACAGCCAGGAAGTGTTTCTTCTTCCTCAGATTCACTTTGCCTGTCAGTCTGAGCTTCTTCATGTTCTGGGGAAATGTTATATACAAAAAAGAACTGTACTTTAAGGGTCTGTATGTACAAGTGTTGAAGTCAAATAATATTTTTATAGTCACTGTAAAATCATTTACTTAGAAACCATTGAGGGACACAGCAAGTCTAGCCTAGTTATACTGTTACCTACAGGAGAACTGGCAAACATAAAACTGTAACCCAACCCAGGATAACCCCTTCCACTACCAGCACGCATCAGTTTATAAGCAAAGCAGTACCAAGAGCATTATTATAAGCACAGAGGGGTGGGGCCTGTGTTCCTCAATGGACTCCAAGAAAAGTATTTTACGATGAATACAAAAATCCTATATTCTCTCATCCATTGAGAGACACAGGACATCCTTAAGAAGTCTAACTTAGAGGTATGCAACACAGAAAACAAACATTAACAGGCCCAAGAAACCTGGGGATTTCCTGCAGCTCAAAGAGTTGCATGAAGGACCTTATGCCCAAAGTTGGCTTCAGGTGAGGAAGGAATAGCCACTTGGCAGAACAAAGAAAATGTATGAACAGAAGACCAGGTGGAAGTTTTGCAATTTGGGAAAGAGATGCCAAAAGGCCCAAGAAGCACTCAAAGGTCCAATAAAACAGTGGGATCCCATCATCGAGACCATAAGCCTGAATAAAGGTGTGCCTGATCCAGCTACAGCTGGTGCAGTCTTCCAGAAAGAAGCATTGGCTGAGAGAGAGAGACACTCTTACAGCTAGAACAAGGTCCAGACAATGGAGGGAAATTTTCTTCTGCTGAACTGGAGCCGGACAGAGGGATGGGACCTGGTTGAGGTGAAAGGCAGAAACATAGGCAGGAAATCTTGGGACTTACCACCATACCCCAATCTCAAAGCAGAAAGGGTTCCTTGAAGGATAAGACCACCAAAGTTGAGAGGCGATAACTACAAGAAGCACCACCTTGTGGGTCAAAGTGAAGAGAGGAATGGTCTTTAATGGGTTCAAACAGAGGTTTTTGAAGAGCTGAGAGAACCAGATTCAGATCCCACGAAGTCACATGGGAACAAACTGGGGGTGCTACATGGGAGACACCCAGTACAATCAAAGATTGAGAAGCCAACGGTCTCAAACAGAATAGGAGGGTCAGAAACCCTATGCTTGATAGTGCAGACAGTCAAACACTGATCCAGATACAGCTGCAGGAAAAAGAAAATGTTTCCAATCTAGAAACTCCAGGGATGGAAGCACAGAGATTCACACCAAGCGAAGTATGCTTTTATTGCCCAATGATAGACCTTGTAAGAAATAGACTTCTTTAGCTTGTAGCATCATAGGAATCAAAGAATTGCAACAAGATTTCTGCTTTCTTCCTGATGATTGATGTACACCTCCACTGTAATGTTGTCTGACTGAACCGGGAATCTTCAAACAGGATGGCCTAAAGTAGCAGAGGCCTCTAAATTGCCAGAAGTTCCAAGATGTTGACCAGGAGACAAGACTCTAACGTTAAGCAAGTTTCCTGCACTGATAGCGTGTCCTGGAATCCTCCCCAACTACACAGGCTAGCATCTACCATGAGGATCTTTCAAAGTAAAAAATATTTCTGTCTAGAACTAGATTCCTGAGCCCTAAAGCCAGAAACATCCTTGTCCTCAATGACAGATGAATTGTGCTGTCTAGAGACCGGACAGACTTGTCCCATGACAACAGAAAGCTGCATAATAGAAGTTGTAGGCGAAAAACTGAGGAGGGGGCAGGGAGTGATACTACAGGTTGTAGCCCTAGCATACCACCTCTTGCATCCAAGAATCTGAGATACAAGCTGTCCAAGGTTAACATAAAAATTTGAAGAGGAAGGCTTGTTAGAGGATTTGGCAGATACTGGGTGCAAAGACTTGCAAGTGGATGGAGAGCCATGTTTGGGGAGGCTCTCTGTTTAAAGTGATTATAAAGTCTCATTTTTAAAAAAAATAACAAACATGGTATACTTACCTCCTCTGTGCAGTTGGCTTTGCACAGAGCAGCCTGGACCCTCCTCTTCTCGGGTCCCTCTTTGCGGCTTCTGCCCCCTCCCTCCTATCGAGTGCCCCCTCAGCCAGCAGCTTTCTATGGGGGCTGAGTCAGAGCTCCGTGTATGCATTCAGACCCCCCCCCCCTCTACTCTGATTAGCTGACTGACTTTGATTGACAGCCGTGTGAGCCAATGGCACCAGTGCTGTGTCTCAGCCAATCAGGAGTGTCCTGGACAGCTTAGACACTCGTAGACATCGCTGGAAGGGAAGGGGTTCAGGTAAGTAATTAGGGGGTGCTGGGGGGGGGGGGCTACTGCACACAGAAGGTTTTTTATCTTAATGCATAGAATGCATTAAAGCAGAGCTCCACACTTTTTTTGTTTATTAAAAGTCAGCAGCTACAAAAAGTGTAGCTGCTGACTTTTAATAAACAGTAACTTACCTGTCTCCCGGTCCAGCGACAGCTGCTCCCGAAGCCTCACTCGTCTCCCCGCTCCTCCTGACAGCCCCGCCATTCCTAGTGTGGGCACCCAGCCCGGCTTCACGGCCGGGCACCCACTGCGCATGCGCGAGTCGCGCTGTGCATTCTTAGTGGCCAGGCAATCTTCTGGGACCTGTGACGTGTCCCAGAAGATTGCCAGGAGGGAGGGACCGCCTAGGCGGCCCCGAGGTGGAAGGTGGTAGAGGGACAGGAAGTCCCTCTGAAACCTGGGGACACACCCCCCCCCCCCAAAAAAAATGACATGCCAAATGTGGCATGTAAGGGGGCGAGGAGTGCTTAACCTCCCTGGCGGTATGATTATTTCAGATTTTTGGTGCTGAAAGCGGTACGATTATTTTGCATGAAAATTTGGCGTTTTATATTGTAGACCTGTAATTCTTAGGAATAACTCACTTAAATCTGTCCAAACAACAGTCCAGTAGACATCCCGGGTATGATAAAGTTTGAAAAATGAAATCATAAATTATAATATAATAAATAACTAAAAATAATTATCAAAAATAATAACGTAATAGTAATAAAAATTTATTCAATAATGTAATCAAACCAAAAACACTGAAATTCGCTCAGTTGCAGAATTGTCGCTGTAGTCACTTTCAGTTTCTGATGATAAATTTCCCCAAAAATCAGTATCACTCAATTCTGCAAATGATTCTTATTTACTATTGGTGTTTTATAGCTGATCAAAAAACACTTTTGATGTAAAGGGACACTTTTTGGTTGCCATGGACATTCTCATGTTTCCAGGCAGAAAGAATGACATAAATAAGATTACAGTGTACTGTATGTGCTGTGTGTGTTTCATTTTTGAATTTCCCGCCGGTCTCCGTCCCCGTGCGACGCGGCGCTCGCAGGGAACGGAGCCCGGCACACAGGAGTCATCTGGCGGCGGACACAGCCTGCAGACATGGCCGGGGACATCGCTGGATCCAGGGGACAAGGTGAGTAGCGCTGCCTGGATCCAGCAATGCAATCCTGAGTGTGGCTCGGGGTTACCTCTAATGGTACTGAAATTCCACCCCGAGCCACACTCGGGATTACCGCCAGGGAGGTTAAAGCAGAAGTTCCATTTTTGGGTGGAACTCCGCTTTAAGATTAAAAAAACGTCTGCCTTTACAACCCCTGTAATAGTATGGCCATCTGCTCCAAGCATTCTATAACAGAGGGATCAACAATAACAGCCATTGGTTAGATCTCCTTTGAGGAATTTTGACCAGTCAGACAGGGTTTGACAAAGTAAAGTTACAGAATCAGATGCATGGCAGCCAGACACTGCTGTATCCACAGTGGGGCTGAACCACTAATGCATAAAATCATGACTCTTCCAATCTCCATAGAGATATAGTTGAATAAGCTGCTGCAAAAGAAAAGTCTTAGGAGTATTAAACAATCCAAGACTGGACAAAGCACTGGTGGAAGCAACAGGTTAGCCCTCTATATTTAGAGTAGTGCACACTGCATCAATAAGACTTCTCTAGTCTGGGAGTATTAGGCGTGGACTGTGACTCTTCAGAGGTAAACTCTGTGGACATTGGATTGGATACTATCAAGGCTATGTGTAAATCAGATGTAGAATCAGAAAGAGGGAATATGGGAGGAAAAAAATAAAATAAAAAAAAATAAAGAGTGCTGCGTGGAACCTAGTGGAACCTAGTGCCCAAAGATCACTTTCAGACTATCCCCCTGTGACGATGTAATAACGGGATTTTTTACTTACCGTAAAATCCGTTTCTCTGAGTTAATTGACAAGCACAGCAGCTCATGGACAAGTGGGTATGCTGCCCTCTTCAGGAGTGACTAGGCAGAACAGGCAGTTCTAACAGCAAAAAAAACAACAGATAGACACAGCCCCTCCAGGGGGCAGTCCCCACTGGCAGCAACCCTCCACCCTGCTACAGCTAGCTCAGGTCGTAACAAGCAGTACAAACGTGAACAAGAGGGGTGGGTGCTGTGCCCATCAATGAATTCAGAGAAAGGGATTTTACGGTACCAAAAAATCCCATTTTCTCTTTCGTTCATTGATGGGCACAGCACACTTGAGACACAGATGCCTGATGTCGAAAGGCCCAGGAAGTACTAATCGCCCTGGTAGAGTGAGCCGTGACAGGGAAATGAGGCTCTAGACCCCCAACAGCATAGGCTCAGGCCACCGTCTGTCTAATCCAACGTGAAATAGTGGCTGACGAGGCCGCTAAGCCTTTGCGTGGGCCATCCACCACTACAAAGAGTGCATCCGACCTCCGAAAGGAGGCCGTGGTCGCCAGATACACCCGCAGGGCCTGAACAACATCCAGGGAGTGCAAAGCAACCTCCTTAGGGTGAGACAGGCGCGGGCAGAGCGCAGGAAGGACAATGTCCTCATTAATATGGATGGATGACACCACCTTCGGCAAAAAGGAAGGTGATGGGCCTAAAACTGCCTTATCCTTGTGTAGTATCAAATATGGAGACCTACAGGACAGAGCCGCCAACTCAGACACCCGCCGAGGGGATGTGATGGCTACCAGAAAAGCCACTTTTTGCAAAAGCAATTGTAGCGATATCTCCCTGATATTCTCAAAAGGCGGCTTCTGAAGTACCGAGAGGACCAAACTGAGGTCCCATGGCACCAGAGGCGACCGTGCTTGGGGCGACATGTCATGCACGAAAGTACAGATCAAAGAGTGCGTTGCCAAAGGACACTGAAAAAAAGATAGCTAGGGCAGAAATCTGACCCTTGATCGTACTCAACGTCAGCTTCTGGTCAAGACCCCTCTGTAGAAAAGCTAGAACCTGAGATACCGAGAAGGAGCGGGGATTCCACCCCCCATTCTCGCACCAGGCGATGTAAGCCCTCCAGGTGCGGTGGTAAATCATTCGGGAAGTGGCCTTACGTGCCTTAAGCATGGTGGGGATCACTGAGTCCAAGACACCTCAATCCCTCAACACCTGGGATTCAATAGCCAAGCCGTTAAAGCCAGAGAGGTTAAAGCAGAATGCAAGATGGGCCCCTGGGACAGTAGATCCTCGCAAAGCGGGAATCGCCAGGGGACGTCCACCACCATTCATACTACGTCGGTGTACCAAGGACGCCTTGGCCAATCTGGCGTTACTAGAATGGTCGGTATGCCCTCCGCCTCTATTCTGCGCAGAAGGCTCGGAAGCAACTTGAGAGGGGGAAAGGCATAGATGAGCCAATACCGAGCCCACTGAGCTACTAGAGCATCCACCGCGTCTGCCAAGGGATCCCTTGTCCTGCTCACGAAGGTCTGTACTAGAGCTGCACGATTCTGGCCAAAATGAGAATCACATTTTTTTTGCTTAGAATAAAGATCACGATTCTCGCGGCGTAACATCTTACATATACAAAAAAATTGGGCTAACAGCACTTTTTTTTGAAAGTGTAATTTTTCTAAAAAAATAGCGTTTGAAAGACCTCTACGCAAATACCGTGTGACATAAAATATTGAAAGAACCGCCATCTTAATCAGAAACAAAGTTTATTGAAGTTGTTACAGTATAATAGCAGACATAAAAACAAGGTGCACCCAATAGACATGAATAGGAAGATGCACCAACATACATATTTAGCAGAATGTATTCTCACACTCCATACATCACCCTCTGTCCCTAACAATAGAAGGCGAGGGGGCAGTCAGAAACGGCAGGGGGTAAGTGGGTAGCGCAGATGCCTGCAAAGGCAGGCTAGTGACTCACATTCACCTCCGGCCACCCCTGAGCCCCCAGGACCCGGGGTCCAAGGAAACGTGGATCAATCCGCCTATTCTGCGCACGTGGAGGAATCATCCAGCCATCTGTCCCAAATTTTGTGGTATTTGTTCAGGCAACCTCTGTGTATATATAAAACTTTTTTATAAGGCAAACTCATATTAATAGCCCCTTCCACTGCTGCAACGTCGGAGGAGCCTCTCTAAGCCAAACTCTAGCAATCATCAACCTAGCCATGAACAGCGTCTTCTGCAAGAAAACGTGGAGATGAGATGAGAGGAGAGCCCATCTGATCATGAAGGAATTTGACTCCAATGTTCCTGTATACTGGAACATGTCCACAGCAGGTGGTAGAATGTAGCTCCTGGGGGTCAGCACATCTGGGGCAGGTGGAGTCCCGATCAGGTTGGTATTCGGAGATTCTATGTGATTAAGATAGAACCTATGTAGTATATACAGGTGAGTTAAGCGGTCAGAGAACCTGGGAGAGACAAGTTTGTAGCTCCCCAGTATCTCCTCCCAGACCTCGTCGCTAAGCCCCCCCAACATTAGTCTCCCATCGTGCCTTCAGACACTGCGCCTGCTCAGAGGCCACAGGTAGCATGATGCAGTTATAAAGGGTGGAATTAAGCTTTTTAGAATCATGCCCGTTGACTATATCCAGCAGGGGTAAGGAATCAAGGCTGGGGAAGGAGCCCCCAATCTGGGCACGGAGGGAGTGCCGGAGCTGAAGGTAGCAAAAAAAAAAAAAAACATGATTGGGCAGACCATACTCAGCTACCAACTCCTGAAATGACTTTATACCATTAACTCCCAGAACCTGAGAGAGATATATGACCCCCCTACTAATCCACAGTGTGCGCGCGGGGACCGTGAGGGTTTCTGACAGTGCTGGGTTGTCCCAGAGTGGCATGTGAGTATGGTGTGGTGAGGCGTGTATAAATTTCATAGCCTGGTGCCAGATGCGACGGTGGTGGTGCAACATCAGCCCCCGATCTTTGGAAGGAGGAAGACGGCGGGGTGCACTATGGATGGCCTGAAATGGGTGGGAGGTGGGGCACGTGAGGTCCAGGCAGACCAGGGTGAGGTATCTAGTGCGATCCACATCTTTAAAAAAGAAAAAAATGGGAAAGCTGGGCAGCGGTATAGTATTTGGCAAGGTCCGGAAGGGCTGTACCACCAAGAGTCGTGGGTGCCTTCAGGGTCCTCCAGGACAATTTGTGACGGAAACTTCCCCAAAGGAGTTGAGGATGGACTCCATTGCATGGAAGGTGTGGGGCGGAAAAAAAGAGGAGGCATGCCAAAATACATATAGCAGTTTGGGGAGTAGAATCATTTTAACACACAACACAAAGTCGCGCCGGATATAGCATGGAGTAGGTCAGATGATGGGCACGAAGCTGCCGTTTAACCTCAGTAAACTGGGCCATCTTCTTCTGGACCTCCACTGAGAAGTCCGGGAAGACCGCCACATGGGTGCTCCCCACAGGGATGTTGCCCTTCTCTCTGGTGAGACAGAGGATGGTGTTGTGGTCATGGAAGTTCAGGAACTTCTTGATAAGTGTGCGTGGAGGAGCTCCACTCGGAGGAGGCCTCGCTGCCAGGCGATGGGCCCGCTCCACTACGAAGGAGGTCGAGAATGCCTCCCTGCCAAAGGTGGTGACAAGCAGGTTTTTCAGGTAAGTAGGTGGATCGGATCCCTCAGCCCGCTCGGGGAGACCGACGAACCAGAGGTAGCACCTCCAGAGCCGGTTCTCTCCATGTCATCATGCTTGTGCATTGAGCTGATGTTGGAGTCTCTCAGTAGTCACCTGCAACGACGGGAGCTCGTCCTCCACGTGGCTGATCCGGTGCTCTGTTTCAGCCACTCTCTCCCGCAGCTTCTGCGCATCTTGTCGGAGGAGTGATATGTCCATCTTGATACCCTCAATCATGGAAGTGAGGGAGGTCCGACACAGTGCCACCGCTTGCAGGATCTTCTCAGTTTCTCCCGCCGTTGCCTCAGTGTCGGAGGTGGGAGCGACGCCATCTTCCCCAGCCGGGTCCATCTCCTCATGGCGGTATTTGTCCAGCTTAGCCGCGGCTGCAGACTTTTTCGATTTAGCTGATGACATGCCGGTGGATACCTGGGGCAGGCTGCGGCCGGGATTTGAAGTAAGGAAGGCTGATTAGAGTCCCCAGGAACAATAAACAGGATCTTGAACAGAGGAGCTCTCACTCAGAGCACCCTACGCCATGAAGCTCCAGACCACGCCCCCCCCAACAACCGCCATCTTATTCTCTAGGGTCCCTGCTAAAAAATATATATAATGTTTGGGGGTTTTAAGTCATTTTCTAGCAGAAAATACTGTATTTTTCTTGTAAGCAGCAAATGTCAGGAAAGATTTAGTCTTTAAATGGTTAAACTAAACTCTTCTATACACCGGAGTTCAACCCTTTGATCATTTTAAACATAGTATCTTTTTACTTCTTTTATCAACTTAACTTGGCTCTCTGCCCAGACTTGGCAGGTAATGCCTGATAGAGATCGCGGGGGGGGGGGGGGGGGGGGTGAATCGAGATTGTGATTTTAATACAATTAATCATGCAGCTCTAGTCTGTACCTTCCGATTGAGACGAGATGCTAGCAGGTCCACGTCTGGTGTACCCCACCTCAGACAAATCTGATGGAACATGTGCGGGTGCAGGGACCACTCTCCTTGGTCCAACCCCTGATGACTGAGGTAGTCCACCTGCCAATTTTCTACACCCGGAATGTGGATGGCGGAGATTGCTGGCACGTGGAGTTGCGCCCACCGCAGAATGTGAGCCACCTCCGAGGCCGCAGCCGAGCTTCTTGTCCCGCCCTGGTAATTCACATATGCCACAGCCATGGCATTGTCCGACTGAATCCGGACAGGGCACCCGTGCAGCCTCCTCGTCCAGTGAGAGAGGCAGCACCTGATGGCCCACAGTTCCAGGACATTGATCGGGAGACGAGACTCCTCCGGGGACCACTGGCCTTGGGCCGACAACAGCCCTAGGACTCCTCCCCAGCCGATCAGGCTGGCGTCCCTTCGTAACCACCGTCCAATGAAGGAGGATGAACGACTTCCCCGATGCCCAGGGCCGGAGCCCGCAGCCACCAGAGCAGGGAAGTCCTGGTCTGGTGGTCCACCCTGATCAACCGATCCAGGGATGAGGGGGACTTGTCCCATTTCAGAAGAATCTCCCGCTGCAGAGCACAGGTGTGACACTGAGCGTATGGAACCGCCTCAAAGGTGGACACCATGAGCCCCAGGACCCGCATGCAAAAGCGCAGGGAGGACCATTTCTGGGACAGCAGGGACTGAACCGCCGACTGAAGCGTCTGAAACTTGGTTGGGGGAAGGAAAACCTTTGCCTGGCCGCATCTAGGATCAGGCCCAAATACTCCAACCGGTGAGACGAGTCAACACCGATTTTGGAAGATTGATCACCCAGTCAAACTCCTGCAGAGTGCGCATGGCGATCGTCACATTGTCCCTGAGAGCTGAAGCCGACTGCTCGCAAGAGTAGGTCGTCCAGATACGCCACCACCGCAATGCCCCTCTGTCTCAGCAGAGCCAGAACTGGGGCCAGCAGCTTGTTGAAGACCCGAGGCGCAGAGGCCAGGCCAAACGGGAGAGCCATAAACCGATAGTGATGCTGTCCGACCGCAAAGCACAGGAAGCGCTGGTGCTGGGTGCATATGGGAACATGCAGGTACGATGTCGAGGGAAGCCAGGAAATCGCCCTGGTACAGGGCCGCCACCACAGAGCGGATAGACTCCATCCTGAACTTTCGTACACGTACGAAGCAGTTGAGGGCCTTCAGGTCCAGGATCGGCCAGACCCCATCCTTCTTCGGAACCACAAACAGGTTGGAGTAAAACCCTCGGAAATGTTCCGCAATCGGAACGGGGACCACTACCCCTTGACAAAGTAGGTCCTGCATCGCCCCTAACAGGGACTGCAGCCTGCCCACGGGAAGTTGCAAAAGGGAGGCAAAGAACCTGTCTGAAGGACGGGAACGAAATTCTATTTTGTACCATGACAAAATCACCTCGTGCACCTAGCGGTCCGAAATGCGGGAAGTCCACCGGTCCGCAAACCCCAGGAGGCGTCCCCCCACTGGAAGGACGGGTGGGGGCAACACTTCATGCGGAGGAGGATTTTTCCTCTGGCTTGTCGCGCTTACGCTGCCAGGGACGCTTCTGTCCACCCGTGGGGGCCTTGGCGGGCTGGGAGCCCTCGCCCGATGAGCGGGACGAACAAAAAAGCCTCTTCTGGGCCATAAAGGAGGGACCCGGTCTGCGAAGGGGCACCTTACGCCTCCTAGTCTCTGGAAGAAAGGTGCTCTTCCCACCTGTGAGATCCTTAATAATCTCATCCAAAGTGGCTCCAAAGAGCCGTCCGTCAGGGCCTTCTTAGATGTTTGGTCTGCCGACCAACATTTTAGCCAGAGCAAACACCTGACCACCACAGAAGACACGGACAATTTGGATATAAGGGGAGCCGCATCCAGGGCTGCATTGAACAGATATCGAAGCCCTTGGACAAGCTGGTCAGCGAGCTCCACACATGCAGGGGGAACCTTTCGCGGTGCAATAGCTTAGCCCATTCAGTGAGCATATGCGACACTAGAGCGGAGGCCAATACAGGCCGCATAGCTGACCCTGCCAGAACAAACATGGATCTGACGAGAGCCTCGACTTTTCTGTCAGCCGGGTCCTTAAAGGACGGCGTGCTTTCCACCGGAATCGTTCAGGCGAGACAGGGATCAACCACGGGGGGTGATGCCCATTATTAGGCTGTCCTCAAAGGGATAGTGCACAGAGAACCCATTGGGTATGAGAAAGGAGCTCTGAGGCTGTTCCCAGTCTCTGTAGACAAACTTATCCGGGTAAGACACATAAAAGAAAACCTTAGCCAAGCGGGCCGGTTTATGTGACCCGAAGGGAACGACCACCTCCTGCGAGGGTCCAGCCATATCGTCCAACTTCAGGGTTTCACGCACCGCTGTGATCAGGGAGCTGACTAGTGCCTTTTCGTGCACAGCAGTGGCCTCCACAGATTACTATCAGGAGAATTCGGGGCCTCGCCATCCGACAGTTCAAGGGGGGGTCCCTGTCATGGTGGAGCCCCCATCAGGGTCCGAGTCTTCACCAAAGGAGGGGGGGTAGGGGCCACTTTCTCGCCGCCTTACACTTACATGCTGTCTCTACCTGGCAGACAAAGGACTCCAGGACCACCGACAGAGCTTAAAGAGGGATTGCAGTCCCTGAGGCGCTGGCTGCAACCACGGAGAGGTCTGGTGGAGAAGCACCCACATCGGCCACCATTGCGCCACCCACCCTGGTAACACGCCACCTAATTGAGGCCCAAGTACCAGGAGACCAGGCACCCCCCCACCCCAAACGCTGCGCAGGCCACCTGCAAGAGGGCCACCCCAGGGGGACTCACCACCTGCCCGCTCAACTGTCTGAGGAGAGGAGCCGTGCCTGCTGCTGCCCACTGCTGTCTTGCCTTGCCTGCCTCTACATGTGCTGCTGTGCCCACAAGCCGAGCTGGAGCTCTCCTTGCTGTGCAGAGGGTAAAAATGGCACCAGATCGACTCAGGGACCGCCCCCCTGCACACTGAGGTCGGAACATGTGCACAGGCCACAAAAAAAATGGCCGCCGAGCACACTAGAGGCCAAAACATGCGGCCATCCACAACAAAATGGTGGCCGCGACTACGCCAAAATGGCCGCCGGGCACCCCAGAGACCGAACCATGCGGCCTGCCACAGGAAAAAGGCGGCCAAACCACACCAAAATGGCGGCCAGACGCGACTACTGGCCGGACCGGACGCATGGCGGCCAAGCAGCACAGGGCGAGCAAGTGAGAGGTGCAACTAGCAATTCCGAATGCCCCCATGGGACCCCGGGGGGGGGGGGGAGGAGGACCAGCGGAAGCGCAGCACCAGAGGAGGGGTGGGGGCGAAGTGAAGGAGGGAGGAAGGGGGGACCAGCCCGCCAGCCTAACACCCCAGGGGGGAACCCGCCTGCTCCCCTCATCCCAGCAGGAGAGGGGAGGCGTACTTACCCATCCAGTCGGGCGGGGCAGGTATCCCATCCGAGACAGATCTGCCTCACCCGTCCAGTCTGGGGGGAGCTGTCGGCCAATGGGAACACTGTGACACAGACCGGCGGGACGTTTAACCCGCGGGGCCACCCCATCCGTTTCGGGGGCCTGTCGCAGCCGACCCTGCGCGGAGCTGGGGTCTACGCGCGCTCGATGGCCGGCTGGGGAGACTAGCTGGATCTATATTATCCAGCCTGTCACCCAGCTCGGTTACTTTATTGCAGTCTTCATTCGAAAACATCTTGTCAGGCTGTCCTCCAAAGGCAGCCAAAGTGGACCAAGAGAGGTACCACAGATCCCAACAGGGAGCCAGGTCTACTCCTTGCACTAGGCAAAAAAAAATGAAAAACTTAGAAAAACTGAGCTAGCTGTAGCAGGGTGGAGGGTTGCTGCCAGTGGGGACTGCCCCCTGGGAGGAGCTGTGTCTGTCTGTTGTTTTTTTGCTGTTAGAACTGCCTGTTCTGCCTAGTCACTCCTGAAGAGGGCAGCATACCCACTTGTCCATGAGCTGCTGTGCCCGTCAATGAACGAAAGAGAAATAGGATATACTGCATGATGTTCTTCAGCTTTCATGTATTCGCTTGTATAATATTTAATACATATTTTCTGATACTACTGTAGTGACCATTTTACTTGGCGTAGATCTGAGGTCCTCCTGAGGAAGTATGTTATCCCACAAAACACATTGACCTACATCCAATGATCTCCAGGGACCCCACAGTTCAAGTCCCTGTATACTCTACAATTTAACTGGCATGAAATATATATACATTTTTTTTTAAAAGATTGAACAAAATGACTATTTATAATAATGTTAATTTTTTGGGTATAAAACCATTGAAGATATATTTAAAGTCCCTCTTCATATATGAAATACTTTGGTCTTGCCCCATAACATTCAGTCTAGTGGAGCCCAAAAGTTGTATTTCAAAAAGTCAGACTGAGGATGCAAGCACCGGGATTTTCAACTGAAAAGACAAAGCTTCAGCAGAGATGAAGAGAAGGTTCTGGATCATAGAAAAAAAATAAAATTGGTAAACACGGTATTAACAAAAGAACAAGAACACGGTAAAGCTGCAGCGAAGACACCCATCCTCCTAGGACACTAGCAAAAGACTGTAATGCTGGTAGTGGGTGAACTTATCCTGGACTGGCCTACAGTTTTGTTTGCCAGTGTTCAATCCAACCCAAAAGTTGAAGGTTTACTGTGTGCCCCAATAGATGAGAAAGTAAGACACATTACCATATTAAAGCAACTCTGTCACCATTCTAATTAAATAAAAAAATACTGCTTGGAAAAGGCAGCTTTAAATAATTGCCTGTTCTGAGGCCAGCATTTTCTCTCCCTTGGAGGTACAGCTAGCTACTGAAGAATCTTCTGCATCCAACACCTTTGGGATATATGGTCCTCCCTCTCTGGTTTCATCCGACTGCACCTATGTCACTACAGGACACAGTAATGACGCAGGAAATCAGAGGATGGAACGCACAGCAGGTAAGTCTCAAAAGGTTTCTTTTACAGCAGGCAGCTTTTTTTTCAATTTGACAAAGGTGGTGATAGAGAAACTTTAAAAGGATTCATAGGGATCCAGACAAGATGGAGAGTGAAAATGTAGCTTTTACATCTTCCATTTCAATGTTGTAAGGAAAACAAAACTAGCACATTCATTCTCTGTCTTCTCACCTTTCTCTTCTTTTGCTGGCTTGTCCTCATTTACCAGTTCAGCTTTCTTCCCTGCAGGTGGGGTGTTAAACACATTCATGGGAGCCCATTCCAGGTACAGAGGCACATGCTGAAACTGGTATTGAAAAAGCAGTGCAGAAGTCAGCATGCAATATACACAATTCATCAATTTCATGAAAAAAAGGGAAACAAATATTCCAATAAGTATCATGAAACAAAGTAAATTAAATAGTCAAGCATGGAAAGGAAAGTAGCAAAATATGTTGAAGATTTTGTGCTTATTTATCAACATACACATCTGGTTGCTGTGCATTTTCATGGCATGTGGTTGTACACATTTTACAAGTTAAACTGTTGTATGACTCCCAAGTAAATAAACTAGATTTCAGAGGGTTGTGTCATATTGCTCACAAAGTCTTTAAGCGAAAATCAATGGACCAATTTTCTTGGAAATTCTGACGTTTCAATTAAGGAAGTCAGCCAGACCTGTCAGATATTATATATCATCTGCACACAGGGATACTACTTCCTCCAATTCCAGGACCTGTGGTGCTGTTAATATTTTGTAAGTTAGTTCCACTAAGGCCTCTTGCACAGTGGCAGCCGGTAAATAAGGGGCGCAGGGCGCCGCACCCCCCCCCCCCCCCAAAGTTTGCCACAGAAAGCTACTTTAACATGTTAAAAACTGTTAGTCATATTATCATTTATTAAAAAATAAAAACTGTATTTCGTTCATATGTTTGTGCACTGTGCGGGGCGCCGGACTAATGGATGTCTATTAGGTCTGTAAACTTTTGAAAAGCATGTGATTGGAGGCTGAGCTTGTTTCAGATTGCCCTTTTGATTTTAGCGAATCAATATTCTTTCGGTTTAAGGCTTCTCGTCCCATGGAACACAAGGCCTCCTCTGGTGAGTGATATCACTATTCACCATTTTAATTTTTCAGCTTACTTGCGCCCCCCCCCCCCCCAAAAAAAATGTTTTTTGTAGCACCAGCCGCCACTTCTCTTGCACGTTGCTGCCTGAAAATGCTCAGATTGTACACACAGGCACGTAAGGCACACACAGGCATGTGCTGCTGGTGTGTTGTGGATTAGGTACACTATGACTGGTGTGGCGGTGATCAGGGGCAATATGAGTGGTGTGGCGGTGACCAGGGGCAATATGAGTGGTGTGGCGGTGACCAGGGACAATATGACTGGTGTGGCGGTGACCAGGGACAATATGACTGGTGTGGCGGTGACCTGGGACAATATGACTGGTGTGGCGGTGACCAGGGACAATATGACTGGTGAGGTGGTGACTAGGGACAACATGACTGATGTGGCGGTGACCAGGGATAATATGACTGGTATGGCGGTGATCACGGACATTTTTCTAACTGGTGCGGCGGTGATTAGTGACACTGTGAGTGAGTAGCAGTGATTAGGTACAATATGAGTGGTGTTGTGGTTATCAGAACACAACAGGGAGCAGGCACAAGAGGCGGAGTCATACTGGTACATCCACCCTCATCTGCGCTGCTTCCGTACAGCTGTTTATGTACTATGGCCAGACAGAAAGCAGTTCAGGAGAATGTTACCATCACAAACTGGCCTGTGCAGAATTGCAACAACAGTACATTATTATATGTAGCTTTGCTTGGAGTAGGTTTAGAGATGTTCGACAGCTTGAATGTTCCTCTCTCTCTGGATTCCACAGAATGTTTTTTTTTGTGCAGCAGCCTTTTTGCAGTCATGTTTCACCCAACAGGTGAACAGTTACATCTCCACTGTTAGGTCCCTTTTTGTCCCAGTCACAATTTTCCCTGTGATGCTCTCCTCTGCCT
Organism: Glandirana rugosa; assembly: GCA_018402905.1. NCBI lineage: Eukaryota > Metazoa > Chordata > Amphibia > Anura > Ranidae > Glandirana > Glandirana rugosa. The sequence continues at coordinate 2,250,486 of BLSH010333321.1, read as the reverse complement.
CCCTGGTCCAGCCACATTTATACATTTTTTCACATCATATGTTAAATTTACCTCCTTTTTTCCTTCATAACATGATGCTTTAATTTTAATTTAGTCCTAATACAATGCCCCTGCAAACATGCATCCCTTTCCAGTGTTCCCACACTATGCAAGTCCCTTATCCTCAATCTCGCTGTGACTGCTGATTCTTTTGTCACACTGGCCCTGATGGGGTCTTAATTAGTGCTTCCACAGCTATTAAATCTACAGTCGGTGTCCTGATAGTCCTGATATTTAGTGCCACCCAGAGGATGCCCCCGAATTTTGTGTGCAGTCGAGCTATGGCTTCTGTTGCGTGTGCATTCATGTGCATTGCGCTTGCATGTGTACTCACGTGCATTGAGCTTGCATGTGTAATGAGTTTGAGACACTTCTGAGATCATCCAAAGTTCATTGACAGATGCATTTGACCAGCAACGGATCTCCTACGGACCTGCATTTGAGCTCTTTATAAGTTGAATCAAACTGCTTCAAGCTGTTTTTTCATTGCCATTGATGTGTACAGGAAGAGAACCATGCAGTGCCAGTGCATGGGCCACTGCTGATCTGATGTAAGGCAGTTATTTTCTGCCTCTATGCATTGTCTGGCAGAACCATGCTTACAACTGATTAGTTGAAGCTACAATAGCAAGTGACTTGCTGCACTGAATTAAAGAGTGGCGGCCAGCAAGATACTTGTGTAGTACACGAGATCCAGAGATTTACAATTCATGTAAGGGGTATGTATGGCAGGACATTCTGGTCACCTGGAATATGTCTAGTCTCACACTAAGGAACTTTTCACAGGATTGGCCCGCTCAAATCCACCTATCCGTTTTTGCGGCGGATCCGAGCGGGCCACCCATTGACTTTTATGGGCAGGCGGATGTCAGCGTATATGTGCCCGCTGACACCCGCCTGCCATCCGATCCGGCAAGATCCGCTGAAAACAGACGGCTGGCATTCGCTATCTGTCAAGCGGATCTTCCCATAGAGAACAGCTGGACTCTGACAGGTCCATCTCTGCGCAGTTTCTGCCTGCTCAATGGAGCGATTCCCTGCTGAGCTAGCGGAGTCCACCAAGTGGATCCACCCCGTGTGAAAGGGGCCTAAGGAATCTATTGTTCTGGATAGGAGAAATGACAAGTGAAGACATTTCTTTGGAATGGAAATGCTCTAGTTGTCAGGAAGAACACACAAGAGGTAATTGGAGCTAAATCATAAGAAATATAGGAGGGGGTGGGTTTGTGTATCTTGTAAAATACTTCAAGAGAAGGGTTTTACTAGAGAGGCTCAGGCTCTTTTAAAAGTCAACTGAGGGATGGCCAATGAGCACACATAACAAACGTGTCAAGAAGGGGCATAAAGAAACCTAAAGAAATTGGACATAGCTTTAGCAAAATAAGCTTTAATCAAATAGGCAGTTTTGTTGCATGTCCTAAAAGGGACTAAAATTTAAAGGAAGGGAATGGTGTTAATATGAAACCTTGCTCCGATGCAGGGGAACAGATATCACCTTGGGTATTTCGCTGGTTTTCCTTGGTGCCGTCCATAGCCCAAGTGCTAATAAGCCCCTTTTTCACAACTCTTCTATGCCTTGCCTCCGCCATTGCTACGTGAGGGGATCCCCTGTGGGGTACTCATGAAATGGATGCGGAAGAGAGGGTATTTGAGTTCCTGGAAGTGAGCCGCTATGACCCAGGTGTTTGACAGCAAGTAGTAGCACCGCAGGAATGGACCACACCCCTGGACTTGTGTAGCACCCAGTGACTAACTATACTTGTTGAACTCTTGGAGGCATATAACCTATGGTCATGATTACACATGTGCCCTGTACTATACAATTAAGATAAGATGCAATAAAATGTAGGCCTTTCCAAAAGTCTACATTTCTTCTCATAGACAAAGCCATACAACCAACCAAGCAACCAAAACTTTACAAGTGTCGAGGTAGGCTCAAGTCTGGATCCCTGAAAATCATCTGAATACTTTAACAACAACAAAAAAAGTCAATGCACAGTGAAAAACCTTTATACCCTTCCTATCCTAAGCAGCTGGACACATGTACATTCATTCACATCAATCCAACTAAAAAAAATATATAAATGCAGTGTTAGAAGGGAGAGTACCTATCCTAAAATGTCAAATTGCAGATTACAAAATGTATCCCAATCATTAAACATGACATCAAAAAACGAATACAGTGAAAAATGAAATTAAACGTCGATATGAAAGTTCACACAGAACTCTTTACAGTGACTTGTAAAAATAAGGCGATATCAACAGTGCTTATGAATCCCAAAAAGCCCTCTTCCATTTACTTTACACCACATGCCTTGACACAGACATACTGTATATGCACTCTTCACTTTATGCCCCTCCAAGTTATAGACCCACAAGGCAGGGCTTCATAAGCCCCACTTTGTGGGTGAAACTCGTAAGGTGGAGAGCAGCACATGGTGTCTTCATGCCATCCGAAGAGACCAAGAGCCACTACTAATGCCTGTGTACAGGATGTACATTAGTTTGCCAGCTAGGCGAACACCCTTAAAGCTGTGTGTCACATTCTTTATGCGAGTATATCATATGCATTTTTTTCACTAACATTTTAAATTGAGAGCACTCGAAGTGTCTATTCTAGGTCTCTGCTGAAGAAGGAAAGATTTTTTAAGTCTAAGAAGGGTAACAACAGGCAGCCTGGTGGGAAGCCCCTGGAAGTGCAGGGAAGTGGTTGTACAACTGGTGCACTTTAGACTTCTTATAATGTAGAGGTCTATGGAGGGGTGAGTGCATATATACACATCTGTCACATGGTGTGAAGTAAATGGAAGAGGACTTTCTGGGGTTTATAAGCACCACTGATGTCATTTATTGTTGCAAGTCACTGTGAAGAGTTCTGTGTGAACTTTCATATTACCATTTCACTTTATTCATTTTTTTGATGTCATGTTTAATGGTTGGGATACATTTTTGCAATTTGAAATTTTGGGTTAGGTAGTCTCACTTCCAGTGCTGCCCAATTGTGGTTTATATTTTTTTCAGGTGTATACTTTACATACATTAAAAAAACTTTTAATTATGTATTCATATCACGTGGTTATAAACCTTTTATGGTCAATGCTTTTTGTGAAACGGTTTTACACTAGGGTCAATTGAGGCATACAGTCAAGTTCTTACACACATACACATTATTAGGCATGTTCAATAAGGCAAACAGAAGCATTGAAATAAACCCATCACATCTTTTACTGGTTGTGTGTGATGGCTGCTATGGGGTACCACACAATATACACTTTCATATATATTTTACCTCTTCAGAGTATGTAAAATGATTGTATAAGAATGCACATGTGATGGGTAATATTTTACAGGCAGTGCAAAAAAATATAAGTATGCAAATAGAAAATCTGAATGAATCTAAGCATCGGTTCCTGAAATGCACAGGTTTACCTTTGTATATGCCAGCTTACGGAATGCTTGCTTGGCTTCAGTTGGCTCAATGAACTCCACAATGGCTGTAATGCCACCTTCTGGCAGTAGCACCCTGCCCAGGTCTCCAAACCGCCCAAACACTTCGCGTAGTTCTGAAACCTGAGTACCAGCTGGGAGATTTTTCACTAAGATTACCGTTTTGCTGCGTGGTGCAGAGGCCTAATAACAAGATAACAAAACAGACCTCAGATGCTGCTAGAATGTACTAATGGGTCTCACAATCCTATTACATGACAGGTTTTTCCAATCATTACCTTTGTTACCAATAATGACACTCATCACCAGTGCTAATTTTGGCAGCAAATTTCAATTTAGTTTTAGTCCCATTTTATTCTTCTGCAATTGTTTTACTTTTAGTCGTATTTAGCCAACTAAATCTCCAGGACATTATAGTCAACTAAAATGTCCTACATTTTAATAGACTAAAATCATTTTAGTCGACTAAAACTAATTTTAGTCGACTAAAATCTAATGGGTTTAGTTAAACTGTAATGCATTATTTAAGCATTTCTCTACAATTTCCAAAGTCATTATATACTGCTGGAGTGAAAATCTAATGTAAGTATACACATTACTGTTGGGGAAGTAAAGAATAGATGAATTCATATCTATTGTTAATCAAATACTACTATAAAAACAGAGAGAAAATACAATTATAAATAAACATGATAAAAAAAAGATGAAGCAATAATTAGTGGTACTGACACACGCCTACACTTGTGGCTTTACATAAGCTGGCAAACAGCATAAAAAGACTTTAATATACCTGGCTAAAAGAATCCAGACTGACTCCATTTTCCATTAGGAACTGACGAACATCTTGCACTAATTGTGTCTCTCCCAGAGCAACTCTTACAGCTACACTTCCCTTTCCCTCCTGCAGAAACAAGGGAAAATAGTTAAAAAGATAAAAAGCACAAATATCATTATATCCATTTTGGTAGAGGTCTGGGCAGCACTTACATGGTCCAACACTTGGCTTTTGCTAGTATTGTACTTCTGAGCAATCACCTCGGCCACTGAGCTGGTGCCCATGAACAGCGAATTCCAGTTGTGGGAGCTAAAATGAAATGCACAGATACATTATCACAGCTTGCAGTTGTGCAGCTGGGACTGCTGTCAACAAGCACAAAAGTTGAGTAAAATATGCTGAAAATGCTCTTAAACAAAATCATGAGAAAAAGTTTAATGCATACTTTGGAATTCGTTAAAAGAAGTGACACCTTGCCACACAAGGCTGTACCCCCAGCCCAATTTAACTGTCAGTCAGGAGATTCCCTGGTAAAAAAAAAGCTGAATGTAAACAAAGGGCAATGGACCGTGGTGATGCCAGTGTCCATATTTAGAAAATTACTTGAGTCACTGGGTGGGTGGCATCTGATGGGGAACTGAGAGACTAGTTCCCCATCAGGTCCATCTAACTTTGAGATTGACAGTGGATACCACTTCGGCCTCAGGGCCAGGCACCAACAGATTAATGTTGTGACAGGTAAATGAATAGGTCGCAGGCACTGACAATTTTGCAATTTTTGGCACAAGGGCACAATGTGTATATATGTATGTGTGTATGGAACGGTTTTTCCTTTACTTCTAATGAGGTTTGTGATTGAGGCTTGAGACAATGCTATTTCTTTTTTTTCAGCTTTGCAAGCACAGAGCCACCTGACTATGCTTTGAATAAGCATTCTACATTAAAGTGGGTCTAAAGTCTACACAAGTCTTACTATGAAGAAGAAGGACAGGAGAGCGCCAGCAGGGGCCTGCCAAAGCAGTAAGGAGCTGAGCTGGTCTGAGTAACATTGTTGCACAGAGCAGATAATAAAACAGCTTTTAATTTTACTGAAAAAAAAACTATTATAAGCTTTTAATATAAAACAGGAAATAATGGTGCCACATGGGGTATGCAGTGTGTCCTCGTTGGACAAATATGACATTGTGTATGAAGAGAGTCAAAACAGCAAAGTACTTATTGTAAAGAAAATGAATTGCACTTTGACCACAGAGGTTTAACAGGATTATATTTTCATGGTGATGCCAAATTGTACACTTTCTGGTTACACAAATGATCCTGATAAACATGGTTTCTTCAGTCTCTACTTTTTGTTTATTTAAAATATGTTTAGGGTCCTATACAAGACTAGCATTATGAATAAAATGAATGAGACCAATGACAGTTGTAACAAGCAAGACTTGATACAATTCACATCAATATTTCTAGCTCTTCCGTGTTACAGAAAGTACCTGGAGCTATTGGCTTTTTCCTTCAGGGCTTTTTGTTTCTTGTATCCAGAAGATTCTGTAGCTCCTTCAGCTAT
>BLSH010333321.1:2218135-2237477 GCA_018402905.1 Glandirana rugosa | reverse complement strand
ACAGCTGCCAGAACCTTTGCAAACAGAGGGCCCATCTCAGTGACAACCTGGCGTCCCTGCGGTTTTTCGCGGGGAACGGGAGGGGGAAGAAGCTACCCCCCGAGGAGGCAACGCCCCTGGGGGGAACTCGACAGCCTACCGCTCCAAGGGCTGCGAGGACTATCGCCCTTACTCAGACTCCACAGCCGACGAGGCGTGTTCTTCCGAAAGCATCTACGAGACTAGTAGAGACACGCACTCTGGGACGCTAACCTTCTTTGCCGTCCACGGGCAAGGGAAGCCCAGTGTATCTGGTCCGGGACGCCGATTCCAGAAAGGTATACACCTGAAAGAGCTATTCAAGTAAATATCCTGGTCTATGTGACCCGAAGGGAACGGGCACCTGCCGTTTCTTCCAATCGCAGGGTCTCACGCACAGAGATGATCAGAGCATCTACGAAAGCCTTCTTGTGCGGAGCAGCCGACACCTCAGACTCATTCCCGCTATCAGGAGCGTCGGGAACCTCGCCATCCGACAGCTCAAGGGGGGTCCCCGCAACGGAGGAGCCCCCCATCGAAGAAGGGGGAGGGCAAGGGGCGCTTTTTGGCGTCCCTGCGGTCCAACAGTGACTCTACCCGGGAGACAAACGTTTCCAAGACCGTCGACATTGCGTCTACTAGAGCCCCTGAAGTGCTGGCTGCAGGCACCGAGAGGTCCGGTGGGGAAGCACCCGCATCGGCTGCCATATGGTCACCCACCCTGGCAATGCCAACTAAATAAGGCCTATTGCCTGGGGACCACTGCACCCCCCCACCCCACAGCTGAGCAAGGCTGGGCAGAAGGGGCACCCCGAAGGGACTCACCACCGGACCCGGAGAGGAGCTGATTGCTGCTGCTGTCCAGGAGAACCGCGCCGTGGCGGGGGGGTAAATCAGCGCCAAAAACCGTGCAGAACCGGCCCCAAGCCCGTGTAGACACAGGGAAAATGGCCGCCCTGCACACTAGAGGCCAAACACCCCTGTAACAGGGCCTCGGCTACACAAATATGGCCGCCGGCCGCTCCCTAGGCCTAAACAGTGCGCCGGCTACAAGAAAATGGCAGTCGGGCGCCGGCAAAATGACCAGAAAAATGCCCGCCGAACGCGCCGAGCACCAAGCAGGCGGGGGGGGGGGGGGGGAGGCGGTGGGAGCCTTGCCCCAGAGAAACCACCCTGGAAGCCCCCATGCGACAGCGTGGTCTCGGAGGGATGGGGGGGCACTTAGGGAGGAAGGGGGGAACCACTCATCGCGCTCTCCCTGGAGGGGGAGGACCCGCCAGCTCCCCCCCCCCCAAGACCCCCGAGGGGGAGGGGGGCGTACTTACCCCATCTAGACGGGCGGTACGGGATCCCACCCGAGACAGCGTTCGCGCTCCCGGCTAGGCCGGAGGGAGCTGCGTGCGATGGTAGGGCTTTTAACCCACGGGGCCACCCAGTCTGGTTTGGGGTCTGTCGCGTTCGACCCAGCGCGAAGCATCCGGTCTATCGCATGATGGCCGGCTGGGGAGACTACCTGGGTCAGAGACCCAGCCTGTTGCCCAGCATGGCTGCTTGACTGAAGTCTTCATCTGTGAGGCTGTCTCCTGACAGCCGAAGTGGATCCGAGAGATACCACAGATCCCAACAGGAAGCCTAGGTCTAACTCCTTGCACTAGGCAGAAAAAACTGAGCTAGCAGCAGCTGGGTGTGGGGTTATCTGCCAGTGGTGACTGCCCCCTGGGGGAGGGGCTGTGTCTGTTACTGTTCTTTTTGCTGTTAGAACTGCCTGTTCTGCCTAGTAAACTCCTAAAGAGGGCAGTATAACACACTTAGTCCTAAGAGTCGCTATGCCTGTCGACGAACGAAAGAGAAATTTGCATGCTTTGAATAGATGGTTAACGTCCCATTACCTGCTTTATGAAAATGCCACTATGACTAGAAGATCATGTGACCCCAATAGTAAAACTTGTCAGCATGCGCCGACATTCTCAGTATAGTAGTTCCTGATGGATATCTCCTGAGAATGCCCGTTTGGGTGCAAAACACAGAAAGTGGATTTGAGTAAGCCCTGGTTCACACTATGAATCGCCTATGAATTGCACAGGAATGCGAACCGCAAGGCGATTGATCCTAATCATTCTGAATGGGTTTAAATTGCACCGCAATGCACCAAAGCAGTGCATGCACTACTTTTGGAAACACACTGTCACCACATTTTGGGTGTTATCAACATTGCACTGACGCCGCTACAGATTGCAAGGACAATGGGTTTTGAACATGGTAGGGAAAAAGCGTGGGTCCCAATCAATACTCTGAGACCTACCGGTGCAAGCAACAGCAAGGCTTCAGAACTAGAAGCACCTACACTGATTGCTCCTAGTTCACAGCTGCAACAAGCAATTTTCTCTTTGTATTAATTTACAGATTGCAATAATCTAGAACAACCTTTCTCAACCTTTTCAACACCAAGGAACCCTTGAAATAATTCTCCGGGCTCGGGACCCCTGCTAAAAATTAAAAATCTACAAGCCATGATAGGTGATGGTGAATAGGAAGAATGCTCCTCACTTGTGGTCATTGGGAAGAATTACCCCCTTTACAGATAGCTAAAAAGATCAATGGTATCATAGGGAATTTATCTCAGAGGTAGAAATTGACCATTGCTCAAGGAACCCCTAGCAACCTCTGGAGGAACCCTAGGGTTCCACGGAACCCTGGTTGAGAAATCCTGATCTAGAAGCTAAAAAGATATCTCTAATACAGCAAAGCACACACATTTATCAAAGTACAGGAATCCTCATCTATTTATTGCCATTACCGTTACAAGGAAAAATAGCTATAATTCCCATACCCATATCAGAAATATTGATCAAGCGTGTACAATTATCTAAAGAAAACCTACTTTCCCAACTAGTCCCTACCCCATCTTACACAAAGTACTGCGATATTAAAACCTGTCATAGTATAACTATTTAGCAATTTAAAAAGTATGTAATATCAAAGGGTTATTTCTTAATAGTGGCAGAAAGAAACCGTTATTTAATGACAAGGTACAGTCTGCAATGGAAAATTATGAAAGGGGGGCTTCACAAATCCAGGCTCCCAGTACAGGTCATGGTGACCCTGTACTGTAAATTATTTTTTATCTGTAACAACTGTTGCATGCCCTAAAGCTCAATCTTCCTTTGGGAATTGCTTATTGGTGTCATAACAGAGCTGTAAGCCCATCAATAAGCCACAGATTCAGAATAATACTCCTAGCTTAAAAATTCAGGCTTGTAACACCACAAAAGTTTTGACTTTTTTTGACCCACCTGAAATATCTGTCCGTCAACTTCTGCGTAGGCTTTTACAGCATGTTCTGTAATAAGGAATGTAACAAAGGCAAAGCCTTTTGGTTTCTTTGTTAGCTTGTCAATGGGAAAATGGATCTCAGAGATTTGTCCTAAATGGAAAAAACAAAATAAGCCATTTTAGTTAATGAACCTTTGGCATCACATATAGTTAAAGTGATTGTTAAAGAGCCCTACAGTGTTGCACACAATTTTTTTTACTCTAAATATAAAACTAAAAATGAATCTGTAGCTAATAATTTTTTTTAAGATTTAGATAGAGTGCATTAAAAGTCAAAACCCTTGTCTGATTTTTAAAGGGGAAGTTTTATTTAAAATTGAACAACTGAGGGTGTTTTATTTATTGCAGAAATTACATACTATAGGCTCAATTTGCAAAGCTTTAACACAAGGATAATGATCTTTATTTTCAGATATGGGACTGTAATTTTCAAATCTCATTGGACTCAAATGAAATAACGGCCACTGTTTCCAAAATAGCTTTGCAAATTGCGATTCATCTCTCTTCTGAAAAAATGTGCAGCACAGTGTACATTCTCAGGATGAATGTATTCCAATACCGTTCCCTGCAAGATTCCTAAATGACTTAAAAAGTAAATTCTTGTGATATATACGATTTGGGAAAAAAGCTAGACTTAAAAATTCATCTTCACTCTCCCAAAATCCAATGGCAGATTTGGATTCCCACATCCGTTAAAATATATTGAGGCCATTCATCTTACCAGACTTCTAGACCAAGACAAAAAGCTTTAGATAGGGCTCGAACAATCCTTCCTTTTGACCCCAATGTCAGGCCTTTCTTGTTTAGATAGAGATGACTTGATACCTCTTAAATTCACAAATCACCCTCTTTGGCCCCACAATCAAGCTCCTTACTTCGGACTACTGCCCTGTCTCCCATGCCAAACCTTATGACCTTGGTCTTTGGATCCCCACATCTCTCTCTCTTACCAGTACTTTAGATCCTCAAATGTCAACACTAAATGAAGAAGTGCATTTTTAGGCTGGCCCATTTCTACTTTCAAAACAAAGTGATGAACAGCACTAAACTTACGTCACCCGACCAAAAGAACTAGATTTCATGAGAGATAATAAACTTAGCTCCCATCTTAGATTTTTTGTCAGATGCACTGAACGTAATCCGCACTAGAACCTCATGTGAAAAAGTATGCACAGATCAAACTGCAATCTGACATTCTTTATGCTTAGTTTACTTTCCATAACCACAAAAGGCCACCAACAAGACCTCCAATTCTTACAAAAATGGGAAGACTATATTTTCCCAGGCCCAAAAAAACAGCATTATCCGTTTCACACACAAAACTTCCTTGGCCAACAAGCACCAAGAGAGTGGATATAAATTGCTGACATGATGGTACAGGATTCTATAAGCAACTACATCAGATATACCCCAAGGTCTCCCAATTATGCTGGTGCTGCCGCCTCTATTGATAGCAAATTCCCTCAAACATTTTCTGACTGCAGGTAACCCCCCGCCCCAGAGGTATAGCAGAATTAGTGAGTTTCAGCAGATGGGGAATGTCACTTTAGCCCTGAAAAACCAAGAAGAGAAATACTTCCATATTTGGACACCTTGGTTTCTATATAAGGAAGCCAATACCTCAATTTAACCAGAGCCACCTGGTCTCATAACGCCTGACTACCAAAACTCTCTGTTGAGGCAGGGTGCATTGGGGAGATGGTCTGGGGAGACGTAGATACCCCACCCCTATCCCCCTACTGCCCTACATTTTTTGTTATTTTATTCTCTTGCTTTACTTCTAATACCTGTCTCATATGACCATTTGTTACACAGTTCTTCTGCTCCATCCTCTGTCTTTCTCTCACTATCATCACAATATATTCCTCTACCTCCCAAGAAAGGGAAAACAAGGAGAACAGTTGCATTGTAAATAACAGCTTTTTATTACCAATCCAATTAGTTATAGCAACAGGTTTATCCATGGACGGGCAAACTGACAGATTACTGAACAATTGTTGATCTTGTAAACACAGATTGTAAATTTGTGAATTATAGGTGTGGTGGTTCCCCCAAAGTGGTTCTAAAGTTAAAACGTTGTTTAACTTTAATGCATTCTGGGCATTAAAGGTAAAAAAACATCCCACTACCTGTCCTAGCCCCTCCTGCTCCTAAACACTTACCTGGCTCCTGTCACTGATCCAGAGCTGTTCAGGCAACAGCACTACTCCTCCACTTTCTGGTCTCCCCAGACACAAAGGCAGCAGTGAGTTAAATGCCAGTGAGGAGGTAGATGGGATGTGGCCTAGAAGCGTTGTATGTGTGTCCAAGGACAGCTATGACATTTTTTTATTTTAAGGCCTCATACACACGGGCGTATGAAAAAAAAATTGGCAAAACTTTGAGCCCGACGTCAGGGAAAAATCTGCGATTTTTAGGCGTTTTGCATCGGCGTTAGTGAGCGTTGGCGTCAATAGGTTTTTTTTAAAAAAAAAAAACATTCATCTGTTATTTTTTTTAACCTTAAAATGCCGGCGTCAAAAATGCCGGTTAACGCCGGTACGGCGTAAGTGAGCGTTTTGCCGGGTTTAACGTTAAAAACGCCAAAACACTACAGCCTCGGAATGCACTGGTCCCGCGTTATAGTTACCGCTCACTAACGCCGACGCCCTCTACTGCTCAAAAACATCTGCATTTTTAGGGGGCCAGTGAATAACATGGAGAGCTGTAAAAAAACGCCCAAAAACGCCTGTGTGTATGAGGGCTAAAGCTTAAAAGTAAATTCTTTAGTATGACCGGTATCACTTTAAGTTTGCATCCTTAACAAACAATTGTTGATCCTTCTGTTTCCCTCTTATTAAAGATTTGAATAAGAAAAAAAGGATACAATTCTATTGCCATAACATTTAACTTATAAGTTACCAACTGGAAAGACTTTTTTTTACAAAGAGTTACCGTATTTGGAGAACAAGGCCTCTAGGTCTGCCTCAGTGCAGCTGTAGGGCAGATTTCGGACAAACAGTCTTCCAGACTCTGATAAATCCTCCTGCAGCTCGGAATCACTATTCTTCTTTTCCCATGGCCTACTATGTATTTTCTCTGAAACTGAAGTGGCCTTTGCTTGCTCAGCCCGAAACACTTCTATGTATCTTCCACCTATAAGACATTGATACAGTATCAACAATCACAGTCTGTTAACACGAGATTATAGCGGTTGTAAACCCTGCTTGGTAATTTTTACCTACAGGTAAGCCTATAATAAGGCTTACCTGTAGGTAAAATTAATATCTCCTAAATATACACCGGAGATATTCGCCCTGCATGCAGCCAGTGACATCACTGGTGCATGCGCCCTAAAGGTCTGGCGTGCCTTGCTGGAACTTCAGAGCTTCGGAATCGAGGCTCCAGCCAATTACAACGCCAGAGCTCACAAACCCGGAAGAAAGACAGGGAGAACATGTCAGCCATCACAGCGGTGATTTTACAGTGCTGAAGGGCTTAGTTCCAAAGTGAGTATTTCATAATGTGCTAGTATGCCATGCATACTAGCACATTAAGCAATTGTTTTCCAAGTTTTTATTTTTATTTTTTGAACATGCATGGTTTACAACAGCTTTAACTAAAGTCTAGTGCACACGGGCCAAATATCAGACTGTGTGTATGGCAGCCTGTCCTACAGAAGCCAGCCTAACATTGGGCTTTTGTAGAACGGGCATGCCAGAAAAACACCTGCCAATCGGCATCGGATCAGCATTCGCGATCTTCCCATTAAGCTATTGTGTTCTGACAGGGGGACTGCCCCTGTCAGAACACAATAGCTTAATGGGAAGATTGCTGTACTAACATTTCATAGGTAATACAGAGAGCTCCTCGCAAGCTCCTTAGTTTTTTTTGTTCAGCCCGCTGGGCAGAATGAAAAAGTAGAAAGAATAATGGTATGTATTCAGCATAAGGCTATGTTCAGAAGGATGTATTAAACAGGGTGTCTGGCAGATTGTTTTGGGAATGATTAGTATACTAACAAAGCGGCTCATCACGTATGTGGGGCTCAAAATGTCAAGACCAGTGCTTGGGCAACAACTGGCCTGATGCTCATTGGAACCATTCTACCACAACCAGAAGCACACTTCAATCACAGCCAAAATGCTGCCCTAAGAATTAGTTGAATATTCTGAAGCTGTGCATCTGTGTGCATATAAACCAATATACAGTTGTGCTCATAAGTTTACATACCCTTGCAGAATTTATGATTTCTTGGCCATTTTTTTGAGAATATGAACATATGATAACACAAAACATTTCTTTCACTCATGGTTAGTGTTTGGCTGAAGCCATTTATCAATCAACTGTGAACTGTGTTTACTCTTTTTAAATCATAACAACAACAGAAACTACCAAAATGGCCCTGATCAAAAGTGTACATACCCCAGTTCTTAATACCTTGTATTGCCCCCTTTAACATCAATGACAGCTTGAAGTATTTTGTGGTATTTGAGGATGAGGCTCTTTATCTTCTCAGGTGGTAAAGCTGCCCATTCCTCTTGGCAAAAAGCCTCCATTTCCTGGAAATTCTTGGGCTGTCTTGCATGAACTGCACGTTTGGGATCTCCCAAGAGCGGCTCAATGATATTGAGGTCAGGAGACTGAGATGGCCACTCCAGAACCCTCCCTTAATTCTGCTGTAGCCAATGACAGGTCGAGATGGCCTTGTGTTTTGGATCATTGTCATGTTGGAATGTCCCATGCGCAGCTTCCTGGCTGATGAATGCAAATGTTCCTCCAGTATTTTTTGATAACATTCATCTGCATTCATCTTGCCATCAATTTTGACCAAAATTCCTGTGCCTTTGTAGCTCCCACATCCCCAAACACCAGCGATCCACCTCTGCGTTTCACAGTAGGAATGTTGTACCTTTCATCACAGGCCTTGTTGACTCCTCCCCAAATGTGTTTATGGTTGTAGCCAAAAATCTAAATTTTGGTCTCATCACTCCAAATTACTTTGTGCCAGAAGGTTTGAGGCTTGTCTCTGTGCTGTTTGGCGTATTGAAAGCGTGATACTTTGTGGCATTTACGTACTAATGGCTTTCTTCTAGCGACTCGACCATGCAGCCCATCTTTCTTCAAGTGCCTCCTTATTGTGCATCTTGCAACAGCCACACCACATGTTTTCAGAGAGTCCTGTATTTCACCTGAAGTTATTTGTGGGTTTTTCTTTGCATCCCGAATAATTTTCCTGGTAGTTGTGGCTTAAATTTTAGTTGGTCTACCTGACCCTGGTTTGGTTTCAACAGAACCCCTCATTTTCCACTTCTTGATTAGAGCTTGAACACTGCTGATTGGCATTCTCAATTCCTTGATATCTTTTTATATCCCTTTCCTGTTTTATACAGTTCAACTACTTTTTCCCCGCAGATCCTTTGACAATTATTTTGCTTTCCCCATGACTCAGAATCCAGAAACGTCATTGCAGCATTGGATGAAAGATGCAAGGATCTGTCAGGAATCCAGAAACTCATTAGCCTTTTATATACACACACTAATTAGAAACAGATCACAGGTGAGGATGGTTACCTTTAATAGCCATTCAAACCCCTTTGTGTCAATTTGTGTGCATGTTATCAGGCCAAAATCACCAGGGTATGTAAACATTTGATCAGGGTCATTTGAGTAGTTTCTGTTGTCATTATGATTTAAAAAGAGTAAACACAGTTGAATGATAACCACTTGCCGATCGCCTGCCATCAATCCAAAGTGGCTCGTTATCGCAAACCGCCGTCACCTGACGGCGGCCGCGATAACTAGTACTGTGGGCGGGCTCACGCGCTCAGTGTTTTCCGGGGGGGGGCCAGGCGAACTCGATCTCTGCTGGCTACCCACGATGGCTCCCCTGCAGTGAGAGAATGGAGGTCCGTGTGTGTAAACACGGATCTCTGTTCTGACAGAGGGGGAAGGGCTGTGATCACAGACTTCCTGTATATGGAAGCCGTGATCACTCCCCTCCCCCTGCCAGCCCAGCCCCCAGACAATTAGAACACACTGAGGGAACACAGTTAACCCTTAGAGCGCCCCCTGCAGGTTAACCCCTTCACTGCCAATGGCAATTACACAGTAATCAGTGCATTTTCATAGCACTGATAGCTGTATAACTGCCAATGGTCCGACATGTCCGCTGCAATATCGCAGTACCGTTAAAAAATCGCAGATCGCTGCCATTACTAGTAAAAAAAATAAAAACCCCAGAAATTAATTCTCATCATTCGTAAACGCGGCAACTTTTGCGCAAACCAATCAATATACGCCGATTGTGATTTTTTTTTTTACCAAAAATATGAGGAAGAATATAAAAAGGCCAAAACCGATGAAAAAAAATGTTTTTTATACTTTTTTTTGGATTTGGATTTTAGCAAAAAGAAAAATTTTTTTTTGCAAAATTGTCGCTCTTTTTTTGTTTATATCGGCGATCAGAAATGACGTAGAGGTGATCAAATACCACCAAAAGAAAGCTCTATTTGTGGGAAAAAAAGACACAAATTTTGTTTGGGTACAACGTCGCACGAACACGCAATTGTCAGTTAAAGCAACGCAGTGCTGAATCGCAAAAAGTGCTCTGGTCCTAAAGGGGGAAATCCTTCCGGGGCTGAAATGGATAATAAATGGTTTCAGCCAAACACTAACCATGAGTGAAAGAAAAGTTCATAATATTAGCAAAACTGGGCAACTTGCGTGTGGAGTCATGAAAAATACTTGTAAAAAGTAATAACTAATAAAAATTCTTTCACTTGACTCTACAACAGATCTTTATCCATCCAATAAAAATCCTATACAATAATATATACCTGTAATGTAACCAAATTGTTGAGGCATGCATATTATCATTATTATCACCCTATTATCATCTTATTATTAATATATATATGTATATATATATATATATCAAATAAAATATTAAATAAAACTAGAGATGAATGCAAAGCTCAGGTACAGATCAAGTGACTGCAAACAAATGCCACTGCATCCTCCAAATCACACAATCAGTCACTCACCCATATAGTCCTTGTTTTTTTTAAGGGCTTTTTGAATCTCATCTTCACTTTTAAAATCCACAAAGATATAACCTAGACAACAGATGTACAAGAATGAATAAATCAATGTTTTGTTTTCTGTTATATTACCAAGAGTTTATGTGTTTATCACAGCAAGACGCATTCAGCTATTTTTAATACTGTATGGCACCAAGTAGGTCTGAACTTGTGACAAACTGAAAGTCTCCAGCTAGGAGGTTCTTTATGACAGCAAAATCTGCTACTTTTAGGACCTGACTAATGCAGGCCCATGCATGGGTCGAATTCCGAACAAATTTTCTTTAGAAAATCAGAAATTTTGTGCGTTTTGGAATCCGATGGTGCCACCATTGAAGTCGAAATCCAACCAACGAAGCCTTCAATTTCACCTTATGTTGCTACAGAAAATAAATTTTGAGGCCCATGAATTTTCATTTCTTTCCAGGTCAAAGCTCATGCTCATTTATTTTTTGAGTATGATTCTCCCATCATTGATTAGAAATTTGTTTGTTTTTAAAAAAGTTTAAGACATATCCCATCACTCAAATTTGATGGCCACACAAAAAATCTAATGGTGTAAAACTCGAACTAAAATTTTTTTATTTTTCAAAAAAAATTTTGCTCCGAATTCGACCCATGTATGGCCAGCATAAAGCTCCCAAAAAAAGTGCACATCTGTTGTACTTGTATGACAAAACTGCAATCCTGTGTTTTTGCTCTGACCACTACAATGTTTGTAGTGGCCAAAATCGTGCAGTGGTGTGACCTCAATTTTTCAGCCATTTTATGTACCCTTATTGCATTGTATTTCATGAAAAGTACTATTATTGTACACAACAGTTAAATAAATGACTACACTATGGCAACATCTTCTGCTCTTTTGTGAGCTTTATTGCTGCAGCTTAGATTGGTGTCTATACCTGGGTATGAGAAGGTACCTTAGAGGTGGCAAAGATTGCATTCAGGAGATGCTTAAAGGATAAGTTCACCTTTGTAAACATGTTACATATTTCACCCATTTTTAGGATGGAACATGTAACGTGTTCCCGCTACTCATTTTCAATGCGCAAGCAGTACAGGGAGATGTTCCCCCTTGCTTGCTGTCACTTTCTGAAAACAGCGAGGCCGCGTAGGGCCCGCATCATTCATACACAAAGCTCTGTGTATGAATGAACTACAAGTCCTGGCATAATAAATGCACATTTTTTTACCTGCATTTTTATAAAAGTGAACTTATAATCTTTGTGGTATGCTCATTTGGGTAGCATTTATTTCTGGTGAGGTGGAGGTGTCTTTCATAAAGGAAGTCTTTATTCCATTTTGGATCTGTAGGTGGAGGACTGATTTTTTTTTTTTTGCATGGATGTGGATGGACTTTTTTGTTTGCGGACTCTCGCAAATAGTTGATTATTTATTCACATTATTTTTGTATTTCAGTTATAGAGATATTTAGGAGTGTTTCACTATTCATTTATTTTTATTTTGCACTGCATGAACATTTTGATTTAGGCACTGCAAATATTTATTTTTATTTATATGCTGCGATAACATGCAGACATGCTACATTTTATCACAACAAACTGTACAGAATTGCATGGCAGTGTACAGCAGTGCAGCGCATCCCGCTGCTGTACAGCAACTTGAATGAAGTGTAATTTTAAAAACTTCAAATAAAGTTTGTACAATTACAAAAAAAAAAAGGAAGCCGTTTGTGATGCGCTGAATCGTGCCAGACATTGCCCCCTACCACAGTCGGGAATGGACAGTTGCCAGACAGGCCGCTCCTGCAATTGTCCATTCCTGTGCGAATACAGCCTCACATCCAGGTATGACATGAGCTGACAATTATCTCTAAACACTGTTTTGGCTTATCTCTCTATCCAGTTTTTGACCTTGGTTTTAAACCACCCCCCATGGAGTTCCTCTGATCATTACAAATTGCCAATTTTTGTACTGAATTTAGATCAATGGCTTATGGCCCGTACACACAATCCGAAAATCGGATGACAGATCGTCCCTTTTTTTTTTGCATGCCAATCTCAAATCAAATTGGAAGAGTTTACTAAAGTTATGAAAATTCTCGTACGACAGAATAAAAAAATCGGAAGTGATGTCATGTGTTGTAGTGTATTTGTATTGTATTTTCAGACGACACCTGTACTAATTATTGATTAATTTTCCTATCGCACTCCTTCCTGGCAATAAAGGCTCTTACGTAGTAGGGTGCTGTAACGAAATCCAGCTGGGTCCTGGAGATTAATCGTCATGCAAGTGTATATATTCGCCAGACAACCATGGATCCTTGTCCAAAATGTTTCTTTTATTGAGAAGATCACATCACAGCAAACTGCAACATTTCGGAGCCGCGCAGGGCCCCTTCATCAGGCATGTGATCACATGCCTGATGAAGGGGCCCTGCGCGGCTCCGAAACGCTGCAGTTTGCTGTGATGTGACCTTCTCAAAAAAAGAAAAATTTTGGACAAGGATCCATGGTGTGCTGGCGAATATATACACTTACCTGTACTAATTAAACAAAAATTGTATGATCTGGCATCGTACGAAAAAAATTTTTGTGCTCGTCCGATCTAATAATATCAGATGAACTGTCATGATCGACTCTCAAAAGCTCTGTACTAATGATCCAATTATCGTACGATCGCTTTGAAAGCGGGATTTTTCATTCGATTTTCGGATCATGTGTACAGGCCATTAGGTAAATGAGAACCATTGCTCCACTGCAATATTCATATATTACATTTGATAAATCAAGACTGAGATTTTTTTTTTAATGCCCAGGATAGCAAACACCTACCCATCAAATCCTTACAGCAAGATCAAACAGAATCTTACCAGTCTTGTTGCCATGGCAGTTTCTCACTATTCTAATTGCAGCTGGCTTCAGTGGCAAAAGAAATTCACGTACATTTTGCTAAAAGTAAAAACATTTACATTTAGACATAGGCAAGGCATTCCATAATACCAAAAATTACTCATTAGTAAAGAAAAACAAACTGGACATAGATAAATCATATAAAGTTAAAAATGATACAGCGCTCCCCTATTAATCATAAAGAGAAAATAAACTATATTTATTATATATTAATTATATACACCATACATGTAAATCTAGATGGTATAGTGCTGACAGGCAAAGGGATTCTCTTTGAAGAAGAAAATGATACCAGCAAAATGGCTGCTGAGGAGATATATATATATATATATATATATATATATACCTAAGGAGAGAAAGTAGTTAAGGCCGAATCCAGCTAAAGCATTTTATTGTGGAAAAAGTTAAGAGACTGAGGTTTGGATTCTTTTCTGCATTCCATTTACAGAGATCTTCCTTTAATTCCCATCAGGACAGTAAGCAATGGTAAAGCTCTACAATGGGGACAAAGGCAAAAATAGGATTATTGTTATGCACTGTACAATCCTTTTCCTGGAGTCCATTGACAGACACAGGATATCTTAAACTTTCGAGTTATACTACAGGAATTTTGGACACTAGCAAACCAGAAAACTGTGGGCTTAGGAAAATCCCACTCACCACCAGCATGCCTCAGTTTTGTAGCAAAGCTGCACTAAAAGCACGATCATAAACAGAAGAGTGGGACCCAAAAAAGAATTTTAAAGTACAGTCAAAAATCCTACTTTCTCGTCCACTGAGGGACACAGGAAGTCTGTAACCTTCAGGACGTCCAAAAGCAATCTAACAGATTGCTTGATTAAGTGATCAACAGAGCAAATAACTTCCAACAGGCTCATAAAACAGCAAAAAACAGAGGACTGCCCAGTAAAAGATATCAGATGAGGCTGCAGCATCCAGCAGGTGACAACTTAGAGAACGTTTTAGCAGAAAACCAGGTGGGAGTCTTGCAATTTTGGTAAAATGTTGCTCAATGTGGAAAGGATCATAATGCACCCACAGATGTAGTATAGCAGTGGTTTTCAACGCCTGTCCTCGGGACCTACTAACAGGCCAGGTTTGCAGGATAACTGAAATGCATCACAGGTGATATCATTTGCTGCTCAGTGATTGCAGAATTCTAGTCTGCATCTCTCCAAGGTAATAATTAAAATCTGGCCTGTTGGTGGGTCCCGAGGACAGGAGTTGAGAACCACTGAAGAAGAGCGTGTCTTGATGAAACCTGCTCCTTTCTACCATAAGCTTGAATGATGGTTTCTCTGAGCCACCTGGGAGACTCTCTCAAAACCACGTCCAATCAACAGAGGGAAATTTCTTTTTGGTGAAGTGGAGCCAGACAGAGAGACAGAAGAACAATATCCTGGTTGAAGTAAAGAGCAGAAACTCTTAAGGCCCATACACACAATCCAAAATTTGTACGGTAATTTTCATTCGACGACCGATCGAGTGTGTAGTGTTCCGTCCGCAGGAATCGGGCAGGCCGGTGGTTTTCATAGAGTAAGGTTGCTACGGATGTTATTTTAGGTTATAGTGTTGCTTAACAATGAGATTTTCAGCGTACAGCTGGATTGGATAAGCCAGAGATTCCACTGCTTCAGGAATTTAGGCATTTGCAGGTGAGCTTTGGCGTACATGAGTTCCATCTCCCATTGGTTATTGATAGCTGAAATAATTTCTGGGAGAGATGGAAGATTGGGTGTTTTCCAGTTTTTGGCCAGAAGTGATCTGGTAGCAAAGAGAGTATGAGATAGAACAGTCTGTGTGGGTATTGGCTAGGAGTCAATATCTAGACCAAGTAGGAGCATTTGTGGAGATAGCGAGATTGGTGTGGGTAGTATGGAGGACAGAAGCTTCGAAACATTGTTCCAAAGAGTTTTTAATTTAGGGCAGGACCACCATGTATGAAAGGCTGATGCAGATTGGTTACATGCTCTCCAACACGTTTGGTGTCGATGGGTATATTTTGGCCAGTTTTTGTGGCGTAAGGTACCAGTCATGGAATATTTTTTGAGTGCCTTCCCAGTTGGTGCAACATCTAGACAGTTTAGATGGCAAACTCAAGGCGATGTACCATTGTTGTGTGGTAAATGTACCATTCAGTCATTGTTCCCATTTAAGCATAGTGAGAGTTTTACTTGGGGTCCGAGTTAGTGAGCATTCAATAGAAGTAAGAGATGCCTTTAGACAGTGGGCGGATTTCATTGTAGAATTGTAGTGTTTTTTTCATTGTTGGGTCTTTCGACCAGCTTACTTTTGAAAGTACTGAACGGATTCTAAGGATTTTAAAGAAGTCCTTGTGTGGAATGTGGTATCGGTGTTGGATTTGCTGAAAGGAGAGTAGCATGGAGTTGTTGTATAGGTCTCCGAGTGTAGGGATCCCAGCTTCAATCCAGTTTTGTAAAGGTATGTCTTGCAAGATGTTATGCAGGGTTTGGAGAGGTAAGTGGTAAGTCATGCAATAGGCTCTGAGGTATGCCATTGGACTGCTGTGTTACTGCTTGCCATGTTCTGAGGGTAGCGTTAACTGTAGCTAGATACGACAATGATTAGCTTTTATTTATTTATGTAAAGCTTTTATCTCCCAAATGAAAATAAAAATGTTGCTGTAATTACATAAAAAGTGGAGTTTGGCTTCAATTTGCTGGTGGACTTAAGTCTGCTAGTGCATCTAACACTCCCCCAAGACTGACAATGCTGCTCTCCAAAGGTGTCCCCGTGCTCCTTCATCCAGAGCTTAGGCAAACTAATGCAAGGGGTGTGTTACTGGCCAGACCTTCAGGTGAAAACAAAAACAAAAAAAATAAACAAATGCAGCCACCAATTCTAATGACTGGTAAGCTGCAAAATATTACATTTTTGGTTTTGGGTTTACTACCACTTTAAGGCTTCCTGTGTACCTCAATGGACAAGAAAAAAACCACAGCTTTCTAAGGCCCCTTTCACACGGGCATTCCTTCAGGTCCGCCTGTCCGTTTTTCAGGTGGACCTGAACGGACGCTCATTCAGCCCTATGGAGTGGCGGATGTCAGTGGTGACATGTCTGCTGACATCCGCCGCTCCCCGATCAGATACTGTCCGTGAAATACAGATGGATGGAAACCCTATTTTCCATCCGTCTGTACAATCGGATCGGAGTGGATCGGATGAAAACAGACAGGTGGTCCGCTTTCATCCGAACTCCAAAGAGGAGAGCGGTGCTCTGACAGTTCCATCTTCGCTCAGTGAGAGGAGACGGAACTGTCATCCGTCGGCTCAGCGGGGATCAGCGGAAAAACAGACCATTTACACGGAAAGCCCGTGTGAAAGGACCCTAAAGAAAAGAAAATGCTTTCATGTATCCAGTAACTCCCTTGTAACTGCTGAAATGTACAAATGTACAAGGGACATTAAAGTCCACTAATGAGAAATATACAGTATGTTGGCAAATGTATACGAACTATGCTTTCTTTAATTTCTTAGATTTTTCTCCAGATTTACATACAAACCAAGCTTCCAAGCAAAAGTAGTGGTGACAAATGACACTTCCAAAAATGAGGAAAAAAAAATAAAACCAAAACAAAAGAAATGGAATTTCAGCAGGCACATCATTTTATATAAATTTAACATTTATATATATATATATATATATATATATATATATATATATATATATATATATATATATATATATATATATCCCACACACAGTATTGTTTAGACATATCTGCTTATAAACTTACTTCAGTTACATTGAAGGGTGCACCCCTCAGCTTAATAGTATATGGAGTTGTAGGCTCATTTTGAACAGCTATTTTCTGGGGGAAAAAAAATCAACTTGTAATTATGCGCATATGGCTACAAAGTTCAACATCTTTAGCAGTTTGAACCAGAAAGATTGACAAATATTAAATATGTACAGTTTGAAGGAAATTTCAGTGCTTGGGGGAAACATACCAAATCTATGCCGATAATGTCCTTTGTGGGAATCAGCCTAAAGTCGGCCATACACAGATCAAAATTCAGCCAGTTCAGCAGAGACCAGTCAAATTTTGTTCCATGTATATAGTCACCCTGGTTGTGCAAAAGTCAATCTATCGACTGACTTGTGTGCAACCAGCCTGTTTGGTTATTCATGATCAAACAGTGCTGCCGGCACTGCCCCATCATCAGAACACAATGGCACTGCATGAGGATTCCCTCATTCACATCTAATGTGTGGATGGGGGAATCAGATCATTTTTTTTCATCCAACCCGCTGGTTGAACAATTATGAACAACAAAATTATTAATGTATAGCCTAGTTCACACTAGTGTTGCTGCTGCATAATCATGCAATTTTCAGTGTATTTTTGTACAGCATTTTGGATGCGTTTTCATGCTTATTGCATTTTATAAACATAAGACGACAAACTGCACTAAATCCCAATCTATAGTAAAGCAGCTGCTCTGCTGCGAGATACATACAGTTAAATAACAATAACAAAAATAGAGCTGCGCTATAATGTCCACTTAAACAATAAATGGGGGGGCGTGACCAAGATGGCAACTGGAGCAGCAGCACATTGAGAGAACTCCTGCCCATCTCTGCTATTTTTCACTGTTTCCCTGCAGATTAGCCTCTTCTGCTCTCCCACATCACCGATTCTGGCATCTGAGCATAGTATGACCAGGCGGCGGAACTCCTCTGTACCCTGTAAGCCCGGGAAACCATGCTCATCGGAGGAGAAGGGTGCGTGCGGCCTTATTCCCTCTCAACTCCAATATGGCGGCGCAAACTGAGGACTCGGCTCCTGCGCTCCTCGAACAGGCTAACTTTACAGCGCTTATGCAAGCCATCACAGACTGCAAATCGACACTAACCATTAAGATTGATGCTCTGCAAATTGAGATGGGTTTAATCCGTAAAGATGCTAATAAAGCCCGTGCCCGAGTGACAGAGGTGGAACACCGCGTGGGGACTTCAGAGGATGTGATTAGAAATCACGAGGCATCCCTTGGCACTCTGCACACCAAGATGAAATCCATGGAATATAGAGCAGAGAACGCAGAGAACAAAAATAGGAGGAAAAACCTCAGTGTTGTGGGCCTCCCTGAAGGGGCCGAGAGGAATGATACGGCGGCCTTCATAGAGCACCTGCTCCGATCCCTGCTCCATTTTCGGCCCAGCTTGTGGTGGAGCTAACTCATAGAATGTCAGCGATGCGAGGCCCGTTCCGCGGTCGTCGTCCCCCGCACCTTTATCCTAAAACTCCTCAATTTTAGGGACAGAGACCTAGTTCTGCGGAAGCTAGGAAAATCGAATGTCCTGTCGTATGAATCCACTAAACTGATATACTATAACTGATGATATTCTCGGACTATTCAGTAGAAACACAGATAATGAGGAGATCTTTTGACCAGATTAAGCTGAATCTGAGAAACAGGAAGTTCAAGAACAGTATGTTGTTCCCAGCAAGGCTGCGGGTGCAAGATGGCGAAGCAGTGAAGTTCTTTCCAAGCACTGAGAAGCAAACCGCTTCTTGGAGGAATTTACAATTACCTCAATACAGTTACCTCAGTAACCCTGAGCCGGTGGTATAATTGTGAATAGGCCCCGTCTGGGGTCATCTACCCTGGCATCAACTATTTGGACGGCATTTGGGGGTCGACTCTAAGAGGCACTATCACCCTGATCACCTCTTATGGTAAGCTATTGACTGTCATTATCTGTTGTTTAAGGCTGCTTGAAGGAGTCAGTTACTTGCCCTTAGCTTCCATTGCCTATATTCTACCTCCACTGGCTGTTAAAGATTGTTCCTTTATTTTTGTTTGCAACTCTGGGTGAATTCTAACCTGCAGGGATCACACATCCTTTTAATCTTAGTTACAAGGCGCACTCTCCGATGGACGGACTGATATAGCCCTATATACCTTGTAGGGACTACCACCTCTGGTGCTCCATTGTTCACTACCCCCG
This sequence comes from Glandirana rugosa, assembly GCA_018402905.1. Classification (NCBI taxonomy): domain Eukaryota; kingdom Metazoa; phylum Chordata; class Amphibia; order Anura; family Ranidae; genus Glandirana; species Glandirana rugosa. Next base: position 2,218,218 of record BLSH010333321.1, on the reverse strand, counting down.
GTGGTAGTTACCATGTTCATGTTCAGTTTTGGGGACAAAGCGCACCTTAGTTTTGGGGGGTGGCGCGCGGGGGGGGGGGGGGG
>BLSH010333321.1:2190914-2209362 GCA_018402905.1 Glandirana rugosa | reverse complement strand
TATTACTCACAATTAACAACTGTTATGTGCCCCGAAATAGTCTCCTGTATCTTTTTCTGAAGACGTATAGGTCGGAGTAGAGGGGAGGGGGTGGAGTGTCGTGTGTCTCGACGTGCTAAGACCGATTTTTCTCTTAGTGGTAAAACGACGAATCTTATTTCTAGTGCTAAGAACGCCACATTGTAGTAGAAAGTGCAAGATGTTATTTTTACCCGAATGAAATGAAAAAAAAAAATGAAAAAAACATTAAGCAATTTTACAGAAAAAAAAAAAAAAAAATTTTTACGTAAACTTTCATCACTACGTGGCTTACCTTTAAAACCACGGCTTTGGCTATGGCTTTTACTTCCTACGTGATCCGACTTAAAAAACTGTCATTTTCGGTATCGGTTTCGGTTTTCAGCCTAGTGCATCCTTCATTTTCGGTATCGGTTTCGGCACCAAAATTTCCATTCGGTGCATCACTACTTTCAAATGCATTTTTAAAAAAAAAAAAAAAAAGACATTTTAACGAATTACAAAAAAAGTAAAAAAAAAAAGTAAAGTAAGCCCATTTTTATTGTAGAACGTGAAAGATGATGTTACACCGCAAGAATCGTGATCTTTATTCTAAGCAGCAAAATGGTGATTCTCTTTTTAGCCAGAATCGTGCAGCTCTGTGTGCTGTGAGGTGGGGGAGGGGAGATGAGGCTGGATATGCAGAAGTCTTTTTCTATGTCCTCTGATAAAGCCCCGTGTATTGTCAACAATTAACACTCATTATGTGCAGCTGGGCTCCAGTATTTCATGGCGACTGGAAACCCACCAGAGCAATAGTCACCGTGGGACACACACACACACACACACGTGTAGGCAGGAAGTGGCTGCAAAGTGGCAGCAGAAGATCAGCAGCACTGGAAAACTTCTTTCACCTTTTTTAGGCTTCATTTAGATGTGCAGTTGGGTGGTAAAAGTGTGCAGTAGAGACATGTTCTTGCCACCCACCAACTGCCACCCTTAAGCTCCGGCAGCAGATGAGGGCGTTTTACATGCCACAGTCATGATGCATTAGGCATAATGAATTTCCCCCTATAACAAGTTTTTAGTGTCACTCTTTCTGGCCAGCCTATAACCCTGATGTAATGGTGTTGCGTTGGAGTTATTGACTGGCTGGTCTGCTGTGAGTAAGTTAGGGTTAGGGGCGTATCATGAAATGAGTGGGCCCGTGTGCAAGATAAAAAGTGGGCCCCAGTCACTGATAAAAAAAAATGCTTTGCAGCGAAATATGGGTGTGGCTTAAAATGTGCTAAATATTGGGCGTGGCTAGTGTCAGTAGGGCAGTGGACAGTGTCAATAGTTTATTTGTTTTATTATCAATAATTTTTTTTAGATATTTCTTTTAATATTCTTTTTTTACAGTTCTTCTGTCTTCTGCGGAAGAGGGGGGGGGGGGGTATGAGGCAGAGGACGGTGTCAGTAGGGCAGATGTTGGTGTCAGTAGAGCAGTGGATAGTGTCAGTTTTTTATTTTAATGTATTTATTTTTTTTACAATTTAACGTTTTCAATTTTTTTTTGAGGGGGGGGGGGGTGGTTTGGGGCAGTGGACAGTGTCCGCAGGGCAGGGTGGGGCGGTGGTGTCAGTATTTTTTTTTTAATTTTCTTCCTTTACAATGATATTTTTAATATTTTTTTTTTACACAAAAAATTTTAAAGCAGCACTGTACATGAATGGACAGTGGCATATTTACTGGCCCTTTCCTCCGCTCTCCATCCCGACAGATCCCCCCGACAGCCGGCGGGAGGAGAGGAGGGAGTTGGCTGCGGGGGTCGGGTGCGGCGGAGGAGGACACAGTGGCTGGGGAAGAACGGGGGAGGGGGTAGGTCGGAGAAGGAGAACAAAGGAGCGGAGGAGGTGAGCAGGGGAAGGGAGAACTGGAAGGACACAGTGGCCGGGGAAGAACGGGGGAGCCGAGAAGGAGAATTTGGGAGCGGAGGAGGTGAGCAGGGGAAGGGAGAACTGGAGGTGGAGGGAGAACTGGAAGGAGGACACAGTGGCCGGGGAAAAACGGGGGAGTGGGAGAGAGAACACAGGGAGCGGAGCAGGAGGACGACACAAACAGCCTGGGAGGATGGAGGGGGGACAGCTGTAAGCACTGATAGTCGCGGGAGGGAGAGGAGGAGAAGCGGCTGTCAAGCAGGGAGATCGGTTTCTTACAGCTGTCCCCGTCGCATCGATCATCCCTGGCTATCAAGGGACAATCATCCATGTGTGCAGGGTGGGTCACAGTGGGCCCCCCCTCGGGGGCCCGTGTGCAGTGCACACTCTGCACCCATGGACGATACGCCACTGGCTAGGGGGCACAAATTACTTGCCTTACCCCGGGCGCTGACAACCCACACTACGGAAAAAAAAACTGGCTCCTAATTTTTTTAGATTCAAAGCAAATTTGTCAAGCCCTGTCTTAATCTAATTCAGACCTAAGCTATATAGCCAAATGATTGTGGGAGCATGACTCACACACCTACACAAGCTTGTTGGACATTCTATTCCAAAACCACGGGCATGAATATGAAATTGTTACCCCTTTGTGGCTTTACTGGCCTCCACTTATCTGAGAAGGTTTTCCACAAGATATTGGAGTGTGTCTGTGGAAATTTGTTCCCATTTAGCCAAAGCATTTGTGAGGTCAGGTACTGATGTTGGGCACAAAGACCTGGCTCACAACTGGCATTCCAACTCATCTCTATGGTGTCGGGAAGGCTCTGTGCAAGTCAGCCAGGTTCCTTTGCTTCAAACTGGTAAAACCACATCTTTATGGACCTGACTTTATGGACAGGGACACAGTCATGTTGGACCAGAAAAGGGCCTTCCCCAAACTGATGCAGCAAGCCTGAAATGCACAAATGTCTAAAATGTCTTTGTAAGCTGTGGTATTGAAGCTGAACTCCAGGCACAAAAAAGAGGAATTTTGACTTTCCCGTAAATTCCATATCTTGGAGTGCCGTATGTACCTTCAGGTGATTGGACAAAGCCTTAGAGGACAAACACTCCCGGCGCCTGCTCTATAACCCTACCCACTACTTGTTGTAGCAAACAATGCCGAGTAAGCCAAGGAATGGAAGAGAAGGTTGCAAGTCTCCCGTGCTGTACTCAAGGATGTGGCATTTACAGTGAGATCAAAATTTCTCCCATCATAAAGTGTTTCTAAAGGAACGATTTTTCTTTTAAATAACATGTTATACTTACCTGATCTGTGCAATGGTATTGCGTGCCACTAGAATGCATTACGGAACAAAACCTTGAGCCTTTAGAACCATTTTAATCATAGAGTACATAACACAGACAGAATATTGATACACCATGGGATGTTTCCAAGCAATTAATAAGAAGGGTGGGCAACAATGAGGCAAACAAAAATGATAACAACAGGCTAAGGGGTACGTTTAATAAACGGTGTTAAGCAGGTGTTGTGTTAAAGCGGTTGTATCATCAAAAATGTAACTTTTACCTACAGGTAAGCCTATAATAAGGCTTACCTGTTGGTAAAATGAATATCCCCTAAACCTGTACGGTTTAGGAGATATTCCCACTGCAAGCAGCCGCTGACGTCTCGGCGCATGCACAGTGGTGTCCAAACTGTCCTGGGCAAGAAGGGGGTGAAAGTGCCCAGTAAGCAAGTGGTTAAAATGGTACATTTTCTCAGTTTAAACATTTGATGTTTTCTAATTTTTATTGTGAATAAAATATGGGTTTATGGACAATCACACATACCCTGAATTACTCGAATTGCAACACGCTAATAAGTGGCGTATGCTCGAAATAACCCATTTGAAACCTATTTTTGAGAATGGTGTCTTACTGTCTTTTGCACAACTACAGTGCAGATAAAATGTTCTGCAAAATATGCTTTTTTATTACATGCAATTGAGGCATGCCATTAAGGCTAAGAGGTCTCTGGATAGCCCTGTACTTTCCTCCACACCGGTGTTCGCAATTTTGCAACAGGCCTCTTCTTCAAAAGAATTTATCTCAGGCTGTTATGCTTCACTGCTGGCACTGTACCTGGATAAATATCCCAGTTCTGCATGTGAGAAATAGGAAATTGATGTAGGGGTGATCCCAGGGGAATAGTGGGAGGAAGCACTAGAGAATGTGCGGCTGAATTCCTAAAATGTCCCAATTATATATCTTATTGAGAACGCACCACACCCCTCTTAAGCTACATCGAATGAGAATAAGCCCCAACTCTCTATGTGGTAGATGCAATAGGGAGGTGGGAGATCTAATTCATCTCTTATGGAGATGCCCAAAGCTCTACCATTGTTGAGGATCAGTAGTGACAACGGTTAACAGCGCCCTACCGGTCTCAATCCCGTTGGACCCTAGGCAATGTGTTTTGGGCATGCTGGACAGTGTCATTCCAGATAAATACCTGAAGGAGGTGTCAGCGAGGGCATTATTCCAAGCCCGCAGGTACTTCTGCACTGGATCTCTCCAGATCCGCCCACAGCTAAAATGTGGGCATGATGCTACGCTATGAGAAACTTATATACCAGCACAGGGGTAGTCCCCTTAAATTGTAGAAGGTATGTGGAAGCTGGTTGAACTCCCCTGGATTAGCTCCAACTGATTTGGCAATGGAAAGAATGCTTATGTGATAGGCAGAAAAATACTCCTCACTGATGGTAGGAGGTTTAGGATAAAGACAGTTAGGGTGTAACTAAAAAGAAATGTGGTAGTCAGAGGGTGCATAATTTATGTGCGACTACGTGTCATTGTGCTTGCTTCTGATTGCTTGAGGTATAATTAAGCTACTATATATGTATTGAATGTCTGTAACTATTGATGACATCTTAATAAACTTGTTTTCTGATTTTAAAAAAATATGGGTTTATGAGATTTGGAAATCATTGCATTGATTTTTTTAAATAGATTTTACACAGTGCCCCAACTTTTTTGGAATTTGGGTTATATGCAATTATTATTTAAAGTTCATGTTTTTATTCCTTGCTACTCGTTTAAAACATTTTTCGTGAAACGGATCTGTGCAAGTATTGCATGTTACAACTGGTGCGGTCTTCAGAGGGTACTTACTTTATTGTCACATGAAACAGTAGGAGTTCTCTAACTGGTGGGGTTTTATGAGCGGCGCCAGCCACACACAGCAATCAATGGATGTGGGCGAGTTGTGATCAGGTGCAATCGTACCCACATACAGAAGGACGTGTGATGTAAGCATTTCACCACCCTCTTTCTGTAAACTACACACAAGGAAACATGACCAAAAGCCTTTTCTCTATAGGGGAAAAAAAGCAGAAGTTGATCTAATAAGGAGGCATAAAAGGAAAAGTTTGGAGGCCAGTAATATAATACAAATGTACTTAAATTGGTTGTAATCCCTCTCATATACTCAGTTAAATGACCGTCCTCAGGTGATACACAGAGATGAAACAAATCCTTCTACATAGGTTTTGTTTATCTGCTCTTCCCTACATCTGCTCAAAAGGGCAGAACCATGTTAAAATCCTCCATCTGTTAGCATCACAGAGGAGGGGGTGGAGAGCTGCAGTTACACTGTAAGAGAGCTGATTGGAGGAAAGGAACACCCCCCTCCCCTCCACACAGCAAACAGGACTGAAGAAACAATGCAGAGCTGTGTTCTGAATAGACAAGCTGTGTGCTGAGCTCCCTTCCCGTCACAAATGTATTTAATGTGTCAAGAAAACTTCTCAGAAGTGACTCATGCTGATAACAGAGGAACAAAGCACCAAAGAGAAATTACACACAGAGCTTTGGAGAGAGATAAGTAAACACTATAGATAGGTGTGCTTTGCTGAGATTTCATGACTGAGGTGGAACTGGCAAACACAGGCAAACAAATCAAATGGGATGCTAGAACAGCCTTTCCCGGGAGTTCAGTGGAGACGTGAGCTTGTAAAGTCTTGCTGATGAAAAGCAGATTATCATAAAATCATAAAAGATTAGTATAGTATTTGCCAAAGTTATCTGTAAAGGAAAACACATCCTTAGGCCAGTTTGGTGGCAGAGGAGTGTGGGGTAGAGTGAAGAGTGGAGTTTATAGCACTAGCTGCCTAAGTCAATGTAGTACAGGAGGCTGGTGCCTTATGCTGCTCATGAATACTCTTACCTGTCCTTGAATGCAACAAGCTGATCCCTAAATAGTACTGGTATTAAATCACACCACGCCATCTATTTCTTAAAGGGTTGAGATTTTCTTGCTTCTCATCACCATCATAACGTTTTAGAAACGGAAAAGTACCAAATGTTGGGTACTTTTTAACAATTGTGCAGATATGATTCTACATTAGACTTGGTTCTTTAGCACAATACTAGCAGTTTGATCAACAAGTTCAAAATTCAAACAAAATCTATTTCCATGGGATAAAAGATTGAAGATTTGCAAGTATAAAAAAATGTATAATCAAAAATGTAAAGTAGAGTATTTAATTGTAATTCTGATGACATTACTTCATGATGTAAAGTTTGCTTATTTCTTTATATTATTTCTGTGTTTTAGCAATTTCAAAAAAGATAAGTATCTTTGTAGGGTTATCCATACCTCTTGTTTGCGACTTACCTTTTTCTAAATCATCCTCATTCTCATCATCTGTCTCCTGTTCAGATTCAGAGTCAAAATTTAGGTAATCATCCCGTGAGAGGCTTTTCGCTTTCTCTGCCGTCTCCACTTTTGTATCATTACTCCAGGTAGCAGTTTTGCTCCTGTTCTGATGCACCGTAAGAAACTCTTGGAAGCCACTGTCTTTTTCCAGCTACAAACACCACAGCAAATATATTGTATCAGGAAACACATGAATTTATCAAACACTTTAATAAACACGAGTCTCCATTTTTCATACAACTAGCTGGTTAGTTGCTTTATTAAAACACTGTTTAAACTGGTGCGGTTAAGAAAATAAAGCATCATCAGTGTACTCCAAGGTATTTGTTAGTCCCAATTTCATTAGACCGCTAAAAGTGGTAAATCTAGGATCCTTATGAGTCAGTTGCTTTTTATCTACATCAGTGGTTCTCAACTCCGGTCCTCAAGACCCACCAACAGGCCAGATTTTAAGTATTACCTTGGGGAGATGCAGACTAGAACACTGCAATCACTGAGCAGCAAATTATATCACCTGTGATGTATTTCAGTTATCCTGCAAACCTGGCCTGTTAGTGGGTCCCAAGGACAGGAGTTGAGAACCACTGATTTACTTAATTTTAAACAAGGTTTCAATAGTCCTTTACTAGTGGATTTTAAGTCATCCATAAAGAGTTTGAATACCATCCAATTCCTGCTACGTCAGCCAAAATTCGAGCCACGGATGGCCCCAAAAGCACCACCCGAGAATACATAAGTCAGTTTAAAGATGGGTGGTAAATTATCAGCCAAACTTTGACTGTGATCTGTCAGATGCAGTCAAAGTTTGTGCCTGGAAGAAATCTATTGATTTTTTTCTCCCTCTATTGAGAGCAAAAAAATATGAAAATTCAAGCCATCTATGCCTGCCTTTAGAGATCCTATCAAATAACAAAATGTGTAACAGCCCCTCTAATATTCTAAATCCTTAAAGCAGAAATTCACTCTCTCAAATCAACATTGACTATTTTTAAACCCTATGCTGCTAGCATTAGTAAATAGATAGGAAAGTATATCATATTTCCTTATTTTAATCTTTTTTTAACATTTCTTCAGTTACTTTCTGGTTTCCAGGCCTAGGCGAATTATGTCATACCTCCCAGGAGTCTTCAGGAAGGAAGGAGGGGTTTTCTCAGCTAAGCACATTCCTGTATGCATGTCTAACCTGGGGCAGATGGATTCCAGAAGTAAATGCTACATGAATCCTCTGCCCTTACTCAGAATGGCCATGGGCAGAAATGCCGTTTTTTCACTAGCGAGTGCCATGACCGGTGGCTCCCACACGGGAGTGACGTCACACAACTCCGGCCAGTCACAGAGCCGGAGTCTGCGGCCCCGGAAGGAAGAGGGGGCGAACATGGATGCGGCCTCCAGCGGGGACAGCGCGGGCTTTGTTTGCAGGTAAGTGTCAAATAATGTGCTAGCATGCGATGCATACTAGCACATTATGCTTTTACTTTTCAGGGAACAAAAAAGGAAGTAAAACCCATTAGGGTTTACTTCCTCTTTAAGGGTGATTTATTTACAGCTAAAAATAGTGTTTTAAATATGAGAATTCTAATTCTAATAAAATGTATCTAGACCAGAGTTCTTCATATAATAAACACAGTAAACAGATTTCAGGGGTCAATGGGACAGCGGTGGAAAGTACGGAGGAGAGCAAGTCCATAACTTGCCTCCAGTATTGGGTAATTATCTGGCAGGTCCAGATCACATGTACAAAATCAGTCCCTGATTTGGTACATCTGATATATTTATTGGTGGCAAGTCAATGCATGGCATGTAGTCTTGGGGAGGTGAGGTGTGTTTGGTGAAGAATATAGAGTTGAGTTAATTTATTGTTGACAACAGGAGAAACCAACTACTGTGAGGAGCAAGCTTCTTCCCAATCTTCATCTGGCAACGTAGGGTGTAAAGACTGCACTTGGAGTGAGGTTCTATTAAATTTGGTGAGGGGTAAGTGGGAGAATACAGTAGATATCAGGCCTTTAAGCCCTTGTGATCGTAAAATACCAATTAAAGGGTGAACTGTAAAAATGCAAATCGTGGGACTCAAACTGTGCCTGAAGGTCGCATGGGATAGATCATAGGTTTTCCTGATATGGTCAAAACAATGTAAACCATTGTTCGCAAGGAATGTCAGACCTTGGTGCTGCCAAAAAATGGAGTCTGGGAAATGTATCAAATTGGAAGAACATAGGATTGTGCCAAAGTGGTAGTTCCAAAGCTGTATCCGTATGAGGAAAGCCTTATACTCACAACATATGCACCTCGCCAGGGTAACGATGGGTAATTTAACTCTGGGTAGTAATGACTCGGGAATGGAATTTTCCATGTTGGTCGCAGCCCTGTTTGCCCTGGAGTCAACATAACCAGCAAAGGAGAATGGTTGGAAACTCCCCAAGAGAAATAAGCAGCTGTAAGCAATTTAGAGAGCAATTTGTCATTCTCCAAAGCTAAGTCAATACAAGAGAGAGTACCCAGCAGGCTGTGCTTAGATCAGGAGTATGCTCTGGGGGGATATTTGTTGAGAGTGATCCACAAGTGGATCCAGCAACAGGTTGAATTTAGAAACAAAGAGTACAACTCCTCTTAAAATTTATAAAGTAGCCAGAGATGGATTGTAGATTTCAATAATCACAAAAGGTAAAACATGCAACTGGGCATGTATAAAAATATATCTCCTTTCTGGGTCAGTCTTAACTTGAAGACATTCCCATGGAACATATCAATGCACCAACAGGGACAAGCTGTATATGTAAGATGCATGGCAGTAGTGACCCAGCCATTGGATTCAGGGTTTACTCAGGTAATTAAGGTGGTCCTTAGTCAAATGAGCTTCTTGTACAAATACTATCTGAGCCTGCGATTGTGTTATGGAAGTGGCACGCTTGAGGGGAGTACCCACCCCTCGTACAGTCCATGATAGAAATCAGCAGAGATCAGCCTTTAGGTGTGGTATAAGAGTATTTAAAGGGTTTGTCTGCATCAAAGATGGATAGTTATATGAATCTAAACAATCATTCAAAACAAGAACTGAATATAGTCCAACCATGTAAAACAGAGCAAACATGTCAAGTAGTAGCAACAGAGAAAAATGCAATAAGGCAGTGCCTGGACAATGCTTACATATACATGAAGGCAAAATGTGGAGCCAACTGCCTCATATGTTCCTTTATTTGAAGCATTTGTGTAGAGACAGAGAGTGATAGGTGGTTTGCTCATCAAGGATGACACAGCTCATGAGGTTTGGTTTCAAGTGAACGCGGGATAGCAGAGATAGGTGCACTCCTGGCTGAGCGGACCAACTATAGAAGGTACATTGCAAGTAGACCTGCGGATCATGAGATGATTAGTAAGTTTGCAGAGCATTAGAGAGGTAGCATTCCATATAAGGAACTGAAACACTTATTTTCACAAGATAATGCAAAAAAAACTTGGCCCTCACTCAAAAAAAGTAGTAGTATAATCAGAGGCAGCTAAAAGGGTCTGAAGTGTAAAAGAAACATCAGTCCATTTATGGAGGTAAGTACTCTTGGAGAGGTGCCAAACAGCCCTCAAGAAATGACATCTCAGCAGTTCCATATAGGTGGCCGAGAGTCATGAATATCAGGGGAAAGGACACAGCCCTGCTATGTGGGCTACAGCAAATGCTGGTGTCCAGGAGGTGGCAGTTTATCATAAGAGATAGCAAAATGATGGCAAAGGCCATGGGTAGAATACAGGAGTACCTCATACAGAGGGTAAACAGTGGAGTACCTTAAGATGGGCGTGGTGAGAACTGTAGCCAGTCCTGGGCCTGAGCAGTGGCGTCAAAGATGAGCACATTACCGTCATCTACCACCTGCAGCCTAGCAGGATAGGGCATGTGACCTATTGTTTTTGTAATTGCAAGGAAAAATGCAGAAAGATAGATACTCACATTTCAAATAGAATAGGTCCCTTTTGTCTAGCTTTGAGTAGAATCAAGTCTCTGTTCTTGCAGTTGAGCAGTCTGGCAAGCAGATGTCTAGGTGGTGCACCTGCTGGCGGAAGCCTGACAGGGACTTTATGAACCTGTTCTACTGCAAAGAAAAGTTTGTGTATGGAAAAGTAGATTTCAGCCATGTTTTAACCAAGTCCCCAGGGTCCTGTCCCTGTGCTCTTTCAGGCAAACCCACAATTATGATGTTATTTCTCCTTATAGGATTTTCCAAATCATCGCATACTAAAAAGATATCAGTTTTTCCGCCACATAAACTCGATTAAGAAGAGGAGAAAAATGATCCTCCAGAGTAGAAAGCCTTTTTTCAATTGGCGACTCTATCACTAATGTTTTGCTTAGCTTGTCTCAGAAGGCTGATGTCTACTTTGATCTCTTCCATTTTGTCTGTTTGTGTGGTGTGCCGCTAGGGGCTGAGAGTTTACCTGCTGCAGGCTCAGCTTGGATGTCATATCTGCTTGCATGCTAGATGCTTTCTGTATGTCCAGAGCCGGGCCTGCTTAAAGTGTGTAGAGATCTGTGGGCACCATCTTGCTTGTCTGGACAAGTAAATTCTCTGAGGTGCTCCACCCCTGAAGACTGATTGTCTCTACTCATACTGATGGCTGAGCGTTTCCATGATCACCATAGCCAGTCAGGAGAGTGGGAGCTGCTGGCGCATGATAGTAGTGGATTTTGAGATTCGGAAGGCGGCAAGTGGGTTTCCCTGTAGTCACGTCTGGTCACCTTAGCAATAGCCATAGCCCCCTGCTAGGGGGTGTTTTTTAAAGTGATTTCTCAGCAAAATAAAGCATGGAGCAATGGATGGATGGATGAGTCTGCTTTAAATATCAAAAATGAATTTAATAGCATTTGAGGTGCTCAGATGTAGTATTGTTCTGCGTTAAAGAACAGACTCGCTGATCTTCGTTAGGAAGCTGCAGCATAATTTTCCATTATAATGCTTTCCAAAATAGCATTCATTAACTCAATCACGCAACATTGTGCTAGCAGATCCTCTAATTTTTAACTTATATCTGTCAGAATGCCAGTGGCCAGGGCTGTGGTAGGTTAGGAGTGCTCTTTCTCCCAGGGATTTCTACCCTGAAACAATATATGAATTCTACTTAGCTGTGCAAGATAGATCAAACGCATTGTCTACTCTGCTGCAAAACTGAATACTATAGGAGCAGGAAATGGATAGCAGATAGCCTGGGTTTATTGCATTTATTCCTGTGCAGCACCACCAGATACTTTTTTAACTGTTGCAGTGGTTAATATTCCTGTTCATGCATTATTACAACAGGAGTGGATTTATTACTTCTACTTTTGGGATTGTTAGACAATTTTATGCATTTTTTTTTAAGGGTTGACTGAATTTTATTAACTCATTTCCTAAATGATGACTGTGATACAACATGAGCAGAGAAATGCGCAAAAACCCAAGTTTCAATTAACCACATGTTCTAAATAAATACATTGGCAACTACAAAGAAGTTCTATCCGCTATACTGTGCATAAGTGCTGCAGAGACTAACAGTTTCATATTATTAAAAGTATTTTACGCTTTATAAAAAGTATCAAGCATTAGTTCACAAACATGAAAACTTATACCAAAGAAGGCCCCATATTAAAAACTGACTGAAAACTTACTTCCTCCAAAGTTGCATTCTTCTTTTTCTTTAACTGAAAAAAATAAGCAGTGATCATGATAGGCAAGCAAAAGTATGACAGATGTCTTGTAAACAAAAGTATTTTTTTCAAACTGGTTGAAATAAGGACTGCCTGTATTGCCCACAGTGGCAGACATGGGCGATTCGTATTCCATGAATTTTGAAAATGAGCCCAAAAAATATTCTTATGAAAACAGCAATGCTACTGTAGTTGATGTAGAGGCAAGGTCAATAAAATAAGCAAAGCATCCCAGAAAGTATCAATTGTGATGACTTGCTAATGTACTCCACTACCAAACTGTATTGTGATGTTACTACATGCATTGTCTCTAATATATATATATATATATATATATATATATATATATATATATATATACACACACACACACACACACACACACACACATATACACACACACTGCAAGTCTTCCATGCTTTTGTATTGTATACTACAAACCCTAAAATCTGGTAAAAATATTGAATGAGCACCATTCAATGCACCTAACGATCTACTTCTGGCTACCACAGTATGGTACAGCATACAAAGCAGCCAAATTAATTAGTAGTGGAAATAGTATGTTTGGATCAGCTTGGCACAAACTAAAACCTGGAATTCAGCTAGAAGCTCCTCAGTTGCAATACACAGCTGGTAAAATCTTGTAAGATGTCTCTGATACTAAAATAATTTATTACTAACCTACATTACATACATAACTGAGAACCAATAAAGGCACTGTACACTTTCAATTGTTTTAGTGTATTAGTGTAGTTATGTTCCCTGCATTGTTTTTGCCTCATCTTGTAATGATGGGCCCACATGTGGCCGGAGTTTGTAGTGTCATGGTTAATGGATTCCCCCATGTCCATGTATTGCTTCAGCTAGCTGGTCCCTATGAGCCAAGGTGACAGGAAAACTTCCTGTTTCAGATCTCACATTGTTCAATGCATGCCTCCTATCCTTCTGTGTTGCATCGAGTGAGAATGTGATAAAACACTACGAGTGAGCTCTCTTGGTGTTCGTGAATGCTCTGCCTGCTTATGTCTGTGCCAGATCTATTTACTGTGTAGTTCTCACATTTACTAAACTGGGTGACCCAGGGATTACGTAGGAAATGTAGTTTCCCAACAGGAAGTGTCAGGTCTCACACTATAGACATAGGTCATAACAAAGGCATCATGTTTCAACACAAACAGAGCCTGTTGACACAGGAATGTAAACATTTACTCTCCTATAGGCTATGTGTACTGAGCAACAACTGATACCATGAAACTACATGATCTATGTACATCTTATGCAGGTTGAAAAACACTGTGTGCGGGTAGTAATGTTTACCATGTTTTTAAACTGTAGTAGTAAGCTACATTACTAACCTACAACATTACCTTTATAACTGTGAGAGCCATCAGCTTAGGTTCACATATGTGTGATGTGGGAACCAGCGCGATTCCAGTGCCAGTTCCCACATCCCATCTCTCCCGCAGGCAGTTCACACTGCCCTCTGTGAACCGCTGCGGGTGTCAATACATCGGTAATGACACCCCCAGATCGGTTCACAGATCGCAGTGCGAACTGTGAACTCACGCGTGAATCAGATCGCATAGGTGAGAACACCCATGCAATCCAATTTTTGTGCGGGGAAAAAAAGTCCCTGCACTATTTTTGTGCGAATCCAATGCGAGTTCACTTGCACTGCACAGACATCGTATGTGATTGGCACCTGCGGTGCAGGTGCAAATCACATGCAATGTCTGAGATCGCACATATGTGAACCTAGGCTGAAAGTCAGAGTAACTTATATTTTAGGATTTAAGGACACACCATCACATTACCCATGCAAGGCAAAAGTGAAAGTGACTCTGAAAAGGTCCCCTATACATAACTTACCAACGCTCCCTCATCGCACCTTCCTTCCCTGCAGCCAGCACTGAAATGTTTGGTGTCTGCAACAAGCAGAGACAGTGAAGTCACTCCCCATGTAATGCAACAGTGCTCTTGGCTGCTGACCCTCAACACTTACACAGGAGAGGTGATCACATGCTACTCTATAGGCTTTGTTCCTGGCTGCAGAGGAAGGGAGTGGCAGGGAAGCCCTGGTAAGGCAAGTATCATTAGGTTGGAGGGGGTCCTTTACAGGAACACTTTGCCCTGCATAAGCAAGCTGCCAGTCTCTTTAAAAATTAAAATCCACATTCAAATCTAATTTGATAGTATATAATTAGTACATTTTATATTTTTTCATTAACTTTTGTATTTACTTTGATATTTTTTACAGTCCCAACAAATAAAGATCTCATGTGTAAAATATATTGCTGCTACTAATAAAGTAAATTATGTGAATTTATTTGTTTATTTTCTTAGATCTTACCGTTTTATTGTCGCTTGAGGACTGCTTTGCATCCTGATTTTTGGCAGACTCCTTGGCTTCTTTCTTGGAGTATTTGCTCCAAGCTTTGGCCTTCAAAGGATCTCCAAATGATTTACAGATTTCCACCTTTGAAAATTAACACAGTTTTTACAAGGAAGAAGTTAGTTTCACAACAAAAACAAATATGTTCAGCATAACTCACAGATATGCGGGATGTGTCTATGAAGCTTTTGTTGAAATGGTTAAGTGCTGCTTTGGCCTCTTCTTCTGAGCCATAACCAACAAAGCCAAACTTTCGGAATTTACCATCCTTTGTAAATTTAAGGGTACAGTCTGTTAAAGTCCCAAATGCTGCAAACAGGTCTCGGAATCTGTCTTCTTTCATCTGCAGGAAAAGCAGCACAAGAGAACAATAAATATTTATTACATAACTCAAGCATCACCCACACTTCTGAAGAGAAACTAAACTAATCAAAAGCATGCACTGCTGTCATCGGCATAGCTGATATTTCACATGTGCACTTGTAATGTCTTTTTTTCTTGCCCATTGAGGGACACAGATATGTTAAAGTGCTTATAACATTAAATTGAACAAAGCATTTCCTTCTATATTGTGTACTAGCCTCAATCCAAAGCACTAAATGTTATTTCTCTCTTCTGTCTCTTCCTTTTACAATCCGCATGAGTCACTGATAATAGTCCAAGCTGACTTCACAACATTCCAGGCGACAGCTACCCTGCCTCCATCACATAGCAGGTGACGGACAGCCTCAGTTGTGTGTATTTTCACATGATTCTGTGTAGAAAGGTTTTAGATCTCACCAAGCTCTGTGTGTGAAGTCAGATCCCTGACCCCTGCCTTCTACTGCTGGGAAATAGCCTTTGACCTGTGAGTTTTAAGAGGATGTATAGAAGAGAGGGCTGCATATAAACAGGTACAATTTATGAAGGATGATTTGTTTGTTCTCTGTGTATCACTTGGGGCTTAGGGTATCAGCCTGTTGCCTCTACCAGTCTTAAGTCCTTTAGAGCCCCTAAGACTGCAAAGATTTTCACGATGCATCTGCTTCATGAAGATTGGAAACACCCCAAGATGTTTGCACCCCCTAAGCACCTATTTGAACAGGACTTTGCTAAAAAGTAGTATGTCAAAGGGGGGTCAAAGTCTGTCAAACCCTCTAACAATGTTTCCTTACAATGGTATGTACTCCCCCCTCCCCCCCACACCAAAAAAAAAAAAAGTCTATTAGCCTTTGAAGATACTTGGACTGTTTGCATCTTGGATGCTTGGGTGAAGAAGGTGGTTTCCAGGGGCTACATGCTAGAGTTTCACTCCCACCTCAGTTTTTTACATCCAACCAGGTAGCCCTCTTGGGTCTTCTGGATCAAGGACAGTTATTCAGGCACTGCAAAGTTCCCTGCAACTACTGGGCCTAAAAATGTGTCGTGAACTGATTGAATCAGTTCACATTTGTTGCTGGGGAGCAAGGCAGTGTGATGGTCTGTGAATCTGCAGCATTCAATATGGCTTCCAATTATTTTCCTGGCAAGCAATAAAATGCTGCTTGTAAAAACACTAAGATGAATGCTATCCTGCATACACTGCAGGGTGTACAAGACTACATTTCCAAAGGGGGCAAACCCCCAATTAAAGTGATACTAAAGTCTTGTTTTTTATTGTTTAAAAATAACAAATATGTTATACTTACCTGCTCTGTACAGTGGTTTTGCACAGAGCAGCCCAGATCCTTCTCTTCTCATCGGCACTCCTTGCCTCTCCCTCCTGCCCCCACATTAAGCAGCTTGCTATGGGGGCACCCGAGCCGATCCCCAGCTCTGTGTGTCCAGTCAGACACTGAGCCGCAGATTGGCCCCGCCCCTCTCTCTTCTCATTGGTTCACTGATTTTGACTGACAGCAGCAGGAGCCAATGGCGCCCACTGTGCGTCTCAGCCAATCAGGAGGGAGAGTCTCGGACAGCCGAGTCTCTCGTGCAACATAGCTGGATCGAGATGGGGCTCAGGTAAGCACCAGGGGGGCTGCTGCACACATAGAATGCATTAAGGTAAAACAACCTTCTGCCTTTAGAACCACTTTAAAAGATACAAAATGTAAGGAACAGAAACATATATTGTACATATAAAGAGTAAAAATTCATGTTACCATGGACTACTTTAATTGGTGTTTGCATATCAGTGCGGAGCTCAGCCATAACACATTTTGAAAACATTTAAAATTGTACAGGCCCTCTCTAAAGAATTTAAACTGCCAGGTCCCCGCAAGAGAAGAGCCCTTTCACTCACCTCTCTAGGAGCCTGTTCTAACTCTAGCCTCCATCTGTGT
The DNA here is from genome assembly GCA_018402905.1 of Glandirana rugosa. Lineage (NCBI taxonomy): Eukaryota > Metazoa > Chordata > Amphibia > Anura > Ranidae > Glandirana > Glandirana rugosa. The sequence goes on along the minus strand of BLSH010333321.1, from coordinate 2,192,378 downwards.
TTTCAGCATTTGACAGTTCTGGGATTGTCAGATGTCTGGATCCCCTGCCTGCGTGACATTGCTCCTTCCTTCAACCCCTACATCACTACTGGGCCCTGCAGTGACATAGGAGTCATAGGAAGGAATCACAGCGCACAGTGAGGGAACACAGATATCAGACACTCCCAGAAATGTTGCCAAAGTCACTGACAGGAATCACACCACATTCCTGTTCAAATAGCATGCGATTCTTTGCACATTCATTTTGTATGGGCTAAAATCGCACCACAAAGGTATCAATACTCAGTATCGGTGAATTATTGGTACACGTCGATAAAAACCAGAGTTAGGCTTACCGGTAACTCTGTTTCTGGGAGTCGTCCAGGACAGCACTAGAGAGATACAGCTCCTCCTCCGAAGGCAGGAAACACAAGGATTAAGTCTTTAAAAGGGCGCCTCCCCTTCCTCTCCTCAGTCTTTAACCGAGAACTCCGGAACGGTTTCTGAAAGAAACAAACACACTCGTCCAAAGTTATAACAGCATATAGGGAGGGAATCCCTGCTGTCCTGGACGACTCCCAGAAACAGAGTTACCGGTAAGTCTAACTCTGGTTTTCTCTAGTCGTCTGTGCAGGACAGCACTAGAGAGGATCAACGAGAACTTACCAGATTAGGGGGGGACTACCGCTTGGAGGACCTTTCTCCCATACGCTTGCTCTTGCGCTGAGATGAGGTCCAACCTGTAGTGCTTCATAAAGGTCGTATAACTTGACCAAGTTGCAGCACGACAAATTTGCTCTGGCGTCGCTCCAGCTCGTTCTGCCCAGGAGGCCGATAGCGCCCGAGTGGAATGGGCCAGGGGGGAAAAAGGGCACTCCTTCCCAAGAATCCTGTAAGCTTCCACTATTGGTTGTTTAATCCAGCGTGCAATCGTGCCTTTTGAAGCTTGACACCCCGACCTTTTACCAGAGTGCAGTACAAAAAGAGCATTGGATTTCCGAATGTCCTTTGATGCCTCTAAATAAAACAAGACACAGGCTCTCACATCCAGATGGTGGAATTCTGCCTCCTTAGGATTCTTTGGAGACGCACAAAAGGAGGGCAGCACAATCTCCTGTGTCCTATTTCTACTAGACGCCACTTTTGGCAGGAACCCTGGGTCTGTCCGCAGCACCAGTCTGTCCTCAAAAATCTGTAAGAAAGGCTCCTTAATAGAGAGAGCCTGTATCTCACTAATCCGCCTGGCCGTAGAGATTGCCACCAAAAACACTGTTTTGAGCGTGGTACTTTTTAGGGATGGATGTCCTTCTTGAGACCGTTTAATCCAGCCCTGTAAGACCGTAGTTAGGTCCCATTTAGGTAATACTTTAAATGGAGCCGGCCTTAGCCTAGCTAACCCCTTAAAGAATCTGCTGACCAGCTGGTCTAACGCCAGGGGATGCTCTAAAAAGACGGATAGAGCTGCGATCTGCACTTTCAGCGTAC
>BLSH010333321.1:2140576-2160840 GCA_018402905.1 Glandirana rugosa | reverse complement strand
TAGTGTCCTGTGTCATATGTCGAGTCGTAGTGTCCTGTTGTCCTGTGATGCTGAAGCTGTATACTGTGTCCTGTGATGCTGAGCTGTATACTGTGTCCTGTGATGCTGAGCTGTATACTGTGTCCTGTGATGCTGAGCTGTATACTGTGCCGTGATGCTGAGCTGTATACTGTGCCGTGATGCTGAGCTGTATACTGTATCCTGTGATGCTGAGCTGTATACTGTGCCCTGTGATGCTGAGCTGTATACTGTGCCCTGTGATGCTGAGCTGTATACTGTGTCCTGTGATGCTGAGCTGTATACTATGTCCTGTGATGCTGAGCTGTATACTCCTGACACAATATGTGGAATACAGGGGACGGAGTGGGTGGATTCTATAAGGGGTGGGGCTTATTAAAAGTAGGAGGGGTCAAAGGGAAGGGCGGGGCCTGGCGCCCCCCCATCCAAAAACTTCACCAGCCGCCACTGTATTTGACCACGTGTGAGAATCCTAAATAGGTTAATAGGTACATTTCAGAGGACAGAGCTTTGTAAGATTTGATCTCAATTTACATTGTTACTAACCAGGGAGACAGTATATTTTTATACTGATTTTATGAAATAAAGCAGAAAATACATTGGGCCCTGTCTTTTACTGATTTCGGAGTTTTAATGGCTTTCCAAATTTCCCCAGAAGTAATGTCAGCCTCCAAGGTAGATAATAAGGTCTCTTGTACTTTGGGGAAGCTGGATTTGTGCTAAAAATTTCTCAGCTAGGGTTGGGTTATGTAGCACTACCCCCCCGTAGGAGTCGCTGATATCCGGGTCTCCACTGCTGCAGCATTTTCTTCATTCTTTCAAACACAGAAAATCAATCCTTAACTTGTTTATGTTGTTTTTATTAGGGGATGATAACTTGGATGGGGTAGGGAATTATGGGATGCCCAACTTTAAAAATGTCCAGAACTCAGAACAAGGGACAACTTCCTCCCTTCCTTATACAAATAATCCTCTTCTCCCTTCCTCCTGCACACAATTGGTTTCTTTAAGAACAGCCCTTGCTGATACACTCTTGAGGGAACTAAAAGTTTCAGTTAGTTCATAAAAGGCCCATTACAAAGGTGGAGTGAACAGTAATAACACTTCCTTCTGCCATACTGTGGCCACTGATGCCAGCTCCACTTGCTTGCAGAAATGCTAGCCCACCTGGCTGTTTTCCTTCCCAGTCCTCCCGACTGGCTCTATACCCCAGTCCTGCCCGACTGACACATATATATATATATATGGAGATTCCCCAGCGCAAGGTTGGATGAAGACTTGGCACATATGACAGTCTCTCCCCTTGTCTGTCCCTGCACCGTGCTGATCTACTCACTGTCTCTCCTTGCTTCCTCTTGCTGATTCTCCGGCATGAATCCATCTAACTGCCTCCTGTAGTGGGATCCTTCCAGGCTAGCCTCCTGAGCTCCTGCTCATGGTAGCCCCCCCTCCATGGGGGGGGGGTCCCTCAAGGGCCACCGACACCTTCTCCTCAGCACTACTTCTCCATATTCCACCCTACTCCTTTTGCTGGCATGGTCCATGTCTATTTATGGGTTATCCCTGTTCCCTGCCAGGCCTACTCCTAGGGATTGGCTGTCAGGATATTCAAGGCAGCTCCTCCTCACCTCCACCCACTAGTTCTAAAATGTTCTCCAACTTTCCAGATACCAGGGGGAGGCACCAGAGAGCTGCCAGGGTGAGTCATCTAGCCCTGGCCTCTAATAACCCTGACCCAGATTCATTGACTCAGGTTTATCCCTGGGCCAGAAATGCTTTTTCCTACTCTCACTTCTAGTAGCACACACTAGAGGGTGCTACAGTTAAAAGGGGTAGTGTTGGAATAATGCTTCGCTAATAGTGTCTTAAATTCTATCAATATTTTTAGACGGTTACTTGTGCATGTGCTTGTCCTCATTTTTAACCACGTGGGAGGGTGAGTTGGATTGAAACATTTCAATCTGTTAGCAAGGGGAGAGTCCGCTTTATTGCCCTTCTCATAACAACACTGTTTGGACTACATATGTTTGCACTCCGCAACGTCTGTAAGAATAAATTTGAGTTCAGTTGTAGTTTTTTTTTCAAATTTCTGAGATTCAAAATCTATCTTTTATTCTGACATCACAAAACGCAACCACAGTAGCCAAGAACTGGCTCTACTTTTTCTGTTGTGAAGTTTATACCTTCAGCTCTGTAATAAGGCATTCTGTTATTTTTAGACATGTGCATGATGAAAAAAATAATTTTGTATCATTTCGTTTAGATCCGTTAATCTGGTCATTTAGTTTTGTTAAATTTGGTTTATTCGTTCAATTCGTATTCGGGATTCGTATTTTATGTTATGTCTTTTTTTAATTTTCTTCGAATTTACAGATTTTTTCGATTCAAACCACTCGAATAGATACATTTTGAATCGGCTGAATCGTAAACTTTCGATTTTTTTTTTTTTTCCATTTGAATGTGGCAAAGGGAACAAAGAAAAGAAAAATCTTCATCAAATTAATACAATGGCTCTTTAAACCACCTTTGGCTTAACTAGAACATCATTATTTTGAAATGGTACTCTAATAACACACACATTCTTTAAATTCAGAAACATGTTTACAATTAGAATTCGACTGGAACTGATTTGATTCAAATTTCAATTAGAATTTCGGAAATTCAGACAAATTTTGTTTCGTTATTTGGAGCATTCGGCAAACTTTGTAATCCGGGTATTCGGATATATCCGAATAATGAAAAATTTGTCTGAATATTTATTCGGAATGAAACGAACCGCACGTGTCTGGTTGTGTTTAGCTTTCCCAACAGGTTCACTTATTAAATGTGGACCAATTATGTTGCTATGCAATTTGAAGTCACTAAATGAGAAAGTGCTTCAACATATTTCTCTTTTATTAAAAACAGACAAGTTTGTAAGGTCTGCAATGGAAACAAAAATAAGTCTGCACATTTGTCTTATACTGTATATCTGCGGACACATATGGTATTTCATCTTTTAGGCCCTTTTCACACGGACGCCAACGTGCATCGGATTCCGCTTGCTCAAGGAGGATCTCTCTGCTGATCCTCCCTAAGCAGGCGTATGACAGGTCCTGTCCGATCCACTATGCAGAGTGGACATGGACAGAGTGTCGCTCTCATCTATGGGGCAATCGGACAGAAATGGTCTGCCTGTCTGTTTTCATCCAATCCTGTCCAATCCGCCAGACGGATGGAAAATAGGACCAACATCCGTCTGGTTTTTGCGGGCAGGATCAGTTTGGATATTAGCGAGTGTCAGTGGACATGTGTCCGCTGACATCCGCCGATCCATAGAGGAGACTGCAAGGTCCGATCAGGTCCACCTGAAAAACTGACAAGCGGACCTGATCGGACAGCCTGTGTAAAAAGCACCCTTTGGCTACGCATACACATGCAGCAGACCTTGCTGCCACTCTGAAATGTGATCCATGGGGGATCCCTTTTCCGAGAGGTAGTAAGGTAGACAGGTAGTAAGGCAGCGATATGTTGCCCTTAGCCACTTGTTTTAACCCTGTAAATTTACCACCATGTTGCAACCATGTACATTGCAGGGTGGTTGCGGTGCAGCCTTATTCAAATCGAATGGGTCATGATCAGCAGTGGTACCACCCGCCGAAAGTGACAGGTGGCATCATTTTGCCATGGCTGTGGCATGTGTACAACACCACCTTGCATCCGTTGCAGCCTAAAGTATAACTAAAGGAAATTATTTTTTTTTTCATTTTAGACAGAGTGAAGAAGGATTAGAACACCGGTCAGTTATTTATTACTACCTCTACCTCTGTTAGGGAGATTCACCTTTCTATTAGTCTAGTTTACCATTATCATTGAAAGTGAAAGTAAAAGAAAATCCCACATTTTGGGATGTCCCAGGAACAGTAATAGATGGGAAATATTCCATTGGGGGCACTTGTTCTGGTGACCTTGGGGTGAGCTTCATTTGCTGGGATTTCCTCTCACATCCTGTTTTGGCTATAGGACAGGAAGTGAAAGGAAATTTTCCCAAGAGGACACAGATGACAATAAAAACTGACAGGGGTTATAACTCCCTTACTCTATCCAAAGTGCAGAAAAAAATGCCTATAGTACTACTTTAAGAGGGGCAGTTAGAGGGCAGTAGAAAAACAGCTCAGCTGCTTGATTATGCCTCCCCCTGACTAAAATTGTAGCCCTTTAGTCATCCATGAGTTCTGTTAAGGCCCGTACACACAATCAGAAAATCTGAAGGAAAATTTAGTCCGACAAACGATCTGCCAATTTTCTGATCGTTAGTATGGTGCTTTTGACAGCCAATTCCGAATTTTCGGACGACAAAAACTGTATGTCTAGGTCGTCTGATTTTCATTTAATTAGTACAGTTTTCGTCCAAAAAAAATCGCTAGAGCTCTTACTACGCATGCTCAGAAATTAAAGAACACATACAAAACTATTCAACACATTACGTCACTTCTGACGTTGAATTCTGTAGTACAAGAATTTTCGGATGTTTAGTAACCTCTACAGATTCGATATGAGACTAACATCCAGCAAAAAACTGACGAAAATTCGTCTGATAATCTGATCGTGTGTACCAGTGATGCCAACCTCCTGCAGCATTTTTTACTGGCAAAAGATGGAAAATTTACTGGCGGAGCACATTTTTTACTATAAACTTGAAAAATAACAGAACTCCTATTAAAAACTAAAACAACTGATGCTTAAACACAACATGGAAACACTGACAATACCCATATCAAGTAATTTGCCTGGTTTACACTTAAAAATCAGCACAGCATAACAAATTATCAGACTCTGATATTTATGGACAGTTGCAAAAATCACAGATTTTTACAAACTGTCAGTAAATTTACTGGCGGTTGGCTACCCTGGTGTGTACCCGGCTTTAGTATTGTGGTGGGAAGAAGTGGTTGAGATGTGCATAGCAGTAATTTATTCACAATGCAAACAGCAGAGGGCAATGTTGTACTAAAGTGAACAATCGGAAAAAGGCCAGACGTTTTTGTCTTAATAGCTTGTTGCTTGCTGGCTGCATGCAAACCTGTCTGTAAAAATAAATTTGAGTATTGCAAGTCAGTGTTAGCATAGCATTTATACATTTCTATCTGTAATCTATCTGTAAACAATTGCAATTTGAATACCTTAATAAGTATTATTTAGATAGCATTAAAGCTCTTCAGAATAAAATGCAAGTTAGGCTGCTGTTCTTTTTAATTATATCGTTTCTTCTGCTTTTTTATGTATCTCACAGGCATCAGAGAACAGCTGTCTTCAGTTTTGACAATGCAGTTTTTAGTGTCTTCAAGCAACTAAGGTAACATGTCCTCCCGTTTGTTGGATGGAATGGGTGTTTTTGCTCAAACAAAATTACATTCTGCTTTGTAGGAGCCCAACTTGGTTTTATCACTTTTTTTCCCTTCACTTCTTCTTCTGTCTGACATCTGTCAAAATATATAGGAGTTGGAGGTCTAGAAAAGTCAGCTGAAGTTGATCAATAGAGGTGCTCTATTGCATTTATCTATAAATGGGGATAATAAAGTTAAGTAAAATTAATTTTAAAATATTAGCGATTTAATATTACCTATACAAGTAAAAAGATTTCACACTTTCCCCATTAATTCCACGAATTCAGCAAATATAGTGAAAACTGTAGATGACATACACAGTACAATGATATATAAGTGTGCACATACTGAATTTTATCAACCCACTGAGCCATGTTCTGTCTTTGCAAACCCAGCTTGCTCATATATTAAGTATAACTGAAGACAAATCTTGTTTGGTTAGTTTTGGATAGAATTGAGAGGGATTAGAACAACTGTCAGGTTTTTTTTGCTGTCTGTGCCCCTGTTTTACCCTCCCCAGCTGTCCTTTTTAATGATAGCATTGAGAGTGAAAGGGAAAGAAAATCCCAAATGTTGGGTTGTTCCCAGAACAGGAATGAAGGGGAAATCTTCCAATGAGGACACTAGTTCTTGTGTCCTTGATAACAACCAGGGATCCCCTCGCATTGGATGGATTTCCTTTCACTTCCTGTTTTGGCTATGGGACAGGAAGTGAGGGGAAATCTCCCCAATGGGACACAGGGTCATTAGAACTCACTCAGAGGGCTCTGGCTTACCTTAGGCTATCTGTGTCCAGCTCACAACTCCATGCTTATCAATGCAAAGACTGGAACACTGCTGCCGCACGTGTAATTTCAGTACACGTCTCCCAGGTCCTCCAGGGGGATAGACTCTCTTCAGAGAACTGTAAAAATAATGGAAATGACTTTGTTTAGTGATCGCCCCCCCCCTAAAACAAATTACCACCAGCCTGTTTGCACTGTGCAGTTTGGGACTAATATCACCCCTACATGCATGTTGCACTTTAATGCCCATTTGTATGGATGTTTCTTTTCACATATTTGTTTTGTACAGTATCTCACAAAAGTGAGTACACTCCTCACATTTTTGTAAAAATTTTATTATATCTCTGTGATGTCATCAGGGAGGAGTGGAAGAGGACTCCAGTGGCAACCCGTGAAGCTCTGGTGAACTCCTTGCCCAAGAGGGTTAAGGCAGTGCTGGAAAATAATTGTGGCCACACAAAATATTGACACTTTGGGCCCAATTTGGACATTTTCACTTAGGGGTGTACTTTTGTTGCCAGCGGTGTAACATAAATGTAAGCGTGTAAGCATAGGATAGTTTTGCCTTAGTGAGATGTGATGTGATCTATCAAAGTAGTTTAATTGTAAATGTAGTTTCATTCTGGATTATTAAAGAAACAGTATTCAATATCTGTCATGCACATATGTCCTTTCATTAGCATTTGAAAAGGATAGGACCTAGGCCAGAATTCACACCTAGATGGCAATAAAAGTTCACTATCGGAGTAAACAGATTGTCACCTTCTGAAGCCTCAGAGGAAGCTTCTAGTCTTCTTGGCTACAAGGATCCGCAGGGGGCATTCACCAGGCTCTGGATGGTCTATAAACTTTGGTTGGGATTAGCAGATCTAAGGAATACATTTTATCTCTCATAAAAGCTAAAATATTAGCGGCAGGGAGATGAAAATAATTCCTTTTGATCGTACACGTTATGGGTTGCAAGTACACGTCAATCTGTATTTCTAGCATGTGTAGATTCCAAGCAAAACACACAAAACCATTAGATGGCGCCTGATTGTGGCAGGCAGACCGTGATTGGTACTTTCGCGATCAGAGCAATTCGCTGGTGTTGGAAATCCTATCCATGACCCAATGATCAGCGCCGTTCTGATCCAATTTGACATTGGTCATTCCAGATCATGAAACATCCTGTGGACTGGGACGGGAACTCCCCCAGGGTTGATTGGCCAGGGGCTATCGCCCAGCCCACATCTGTAATTCAATAAATTGGGGAGCCTGAGATATGGACATTGTTCTCTCATGAAGCCATTTCCAAACTGGGGAGTCCCCTATGTTCCAGTATGCTTCTACTAAAGGATAAACTTCGGTAAAGTTTATTTCTGTTTCCCCCCCCCCCCTTTTATTCTCATAGCGAATTGCCTATTGTATGTATTGTCTGTTTATCTTTTTGTACTTTTTTCTTTGTATATATTTCTTATGCACTGCCCACTTTCGGAATATTAAATGTTAAAATTAATAAATTACTTCTGTATACTAAGCTAGGACTCATATCTCTAGAGAGATTGTTGTTGTACTTTAGTGCCTAAATACTCGGTCTACGTGCCAATCCGTATGCAATTGCTCTGCGTGTTGGCAGATTGCATGCAGATTTGAGCTAACAGATCTGCCAGACGGAGATCTGTGTGTGTGTGTTGGCCCAGCAGACCAGTCTGCAGACAAACTGTTGGGTGGTGGCAGGCTATCATTTATTGGGTGTCTGGTGTGTGGGTGTGTGGACAGTGGGCAGAGTGATTAACACTGGGGTTTAGCTTTCAGGATAGCTAAAGAAACCCTAGAAGTGTGTGCTAATTGCTAGACTGCTCCGCAAACCCTTGGAGTGCACCAGATTGTATGTAAGATTTGTATCTGCCTATGTGTGGTCAGTCAGCTGGATTGGAGTGGAGTCTCCCTCTAGTGGTGGCCAAAAGTAGTGCGGGCTGTGAAAGTACAGTGAAGTCTTACTGCTTAGTATAAGTTCCCTCTTATCTCCTCATATACCCCAGTCACGTCGCAATTAGCTAGTCGCTGTGGGCGTGCGTAAATTGTGACAAGCAGTTTAGACATTAATGGTTGTGTGTTGTGAAGCTCTGGTGAACTAAATGCCCAAGAGGGTTAAGGTAGTGCTGGAAAATAATGGTGGCCACACAAAATATTGACACTTTGGCCCCAATTTGGACATTTTCACTTAGGGGTGTACTCACTTTTGTTGCCAGCGGTTTAGACATTAACCACTTCTCTAACGGTGGACGTACTATGACGTCCTACCTTTGAGAAGTGATATCTGAATGGTGCCTGCAGCTGCAGGCACTATTCAGATACCGTTTTTTCTTCAGACGATTCTGCGTCTGATAAAAGTGGTCTTAGTGGCGGATTCTGGTCCGGCAGCGGCAGAGATGATCCGATCCTCTCCCCCCCAGTGTCCGGGATCCGACTGAGCGGCTGAAGCCGCTCACTTGGCTCCATAGTACGGCAGGGCGGAAATGACGTCAGAAGTCAGTTCCGCCCAACGGTCTTAAAGGGACCGTTTTTTTTTTTTTGGCCTGTCATTTTTTTCAAAGTTTTTTTTTTTTTTTTTGCATTTTAGTGTAGATATGAGATCTGAGGACTTTTTGACCCCAGATCTCATATTTAAGAGGACCTGTCATGCTTTTTTCTATTACAAGGAATGTTTACATTTCTTGTAATAGGAATAAAAGTGATAAAACATTTTTTTTAAAAGAACAGTGTAAAAATAAAAAGTAAAATGGGAAATAAATAATTAAAAAAAAAAAAATGTTTAAGGCGCTCCGTCCCGCCGAGCTCGCGCGCAGAAGCGAACGCATATGTAAGTCCCGCCCACATATGAAAACGGTGTTCAAACCACACATGTGAGCTATCGCCACGATCGTTAGAGCACATTGTGTGGTTCTCTTCATTGAGCCACTGACACTTGAGAGCAGCACTTTACAACACAGATCTCTTCAGAGAACACTTGGCCTTGCCTGAAAGGCCTTTACAACCCACTCTATCCTCCACAAACCATAGGGAGACAAGGTGAGTACAACTCTTCTGTGTGCAGAACTATCACACCTGCCTCCTGCCCTGTCCAGGGCCCCTGCACTAGGGGACTACATCTGTACAATGTGGGGTATCTGGCTCCCATGCCCTGAATTCACTAAGGCTCCACCCAACTTGGCTTTTCTATGAGTAATGACTCACCAATGACATCATTACAGCATAGCTCCCAACTGTCTCTGATTTCAAGGGACTGTCCCTGATTTGGAACACAGTCCCCCTGTCCCTCTTTCCTCCTCATGTGTCCCTCATTTTGGTCTGATCTATATAGTTGTCTATAAAATGCCTTATTTGATATTGAAAAATCTCTCAGAGTGGGACCAACAACCAACAAAACCAACCAACCAACAAAAGAAAAAAAGATACTGATATAAAATCGACACATTTTTTTAGAAAATTAGAAAAAAAATCCTCACATGAGGCACATAATGTAAAGGAGCATAAAACATCCAGGATGACCCATTCCATGTATTGCTGCTATCCAGACATTGGACTCAACAGCTACTCATGGGACTCGGTATCACCACTCTACATACCACACACATTACTGTGAACTGTTTTATGCTCTTTTACATTATGTGCCTCATGTGAGGATGTTTTTAAAAACATTTTCTAATAAATATATAGATTTTATATCAGTATCCTTTTTCTTTTGTTGGTTGCCCTTTAAAGTCCCACGATACCAATTATTACACAGGGATGATGGCAACCTGGACCTGGCACTGATGATATTAAAGTGGTTGTAAAGCCGCCCCCCCCCCCCGAAAAAAACCCCTGCAAAACAAAGGCATAATGAGCTAGTATGCAGCGCATACTAGCTCATTATGAAACACTTACCTTGGAACAAAGCTGTTGCAGTGGTCTCGGCACACCGATGTGACCGGCAACATCCTTCTTCCGGGTCTGCGGCTCCGTCCAATCACAGCGCGGGCTCCAGAGCTGTGATTGGCTTGAGCCGCGCTGACATCACTCCCGCGCATGCGCACGGGAGCCGTCATTTACGGCACGAATAGTAGCCCAGGGTGCCGATTCTTCAGTGCGCATGTGCCGATGACGTGGGCACATGCAGATACAGGGAATATCTCCTAAACTGTACAGGTTTAGGAGATATTTCCTGGACCTACAGGTAAGCCTTATTGTAGGTTTACCTGTAGTTAAAAGTGGTTGTCATGACTTGACAACCACTTTAATTGTTTAAAATGCACTATTTATCTTTCAGAAAGTGTTTCCCAGTGCTAAACCTTTCATCCAATTTCTAAATTGCTACAATTGTAAATTTAAAAAGTCAGTATAAAGGAATAGTAGTGATAAAAAAAGCACCTGTGTTTTTAACCACTTGCCTACTGGAAACTTATACCTCTTTTCTGACCAGGCCAATTTTGAGCTTTCAGCGCTCTCACACTTTGAATGACAATTACTCAGTCATGCAACACTGTACCCAAATTGCTTTTTTGTCCTTTTACACAAGTAGAACATTGGGTCCGCCCGACCCACGGGCACGCTCCCGCAGGGTGCGGCGGCACGTGCGCGTGCAGCTCGTGCCCGCGGGAGCGCGCCCAGCACGAGCCAAATGGTAGGACGTCTATTGACGTCCTCCCGGCATTTTAGAGCCGCGCTGTAGCCGTCATTCGGCTATGGCGCGGGTGGGAGGTGGTTAAAAATGCATTTTTCTTTGTTTCTGTTATAAAATTTTGCACATTTGTAATTTTTTTTCATAAATTTTAGCCAAAAGTTATATTGCTACATATCTTTGGTAAAAATTACCCAAATCAGTGTATATTATTTGGTCTTTGTGATGGATATAGAGTCTACAAGCTATGATGCCAATCGTTAAAAATTGATCACACCTGATCAGACCTGATGTACTGACAGCATTGATCTAATTTCTTGAGACCCTAACAAGCCAGGACAGTACAAATACCCCCCCAAATGACCCCTTCATTCCAAGGTATTTAGTAGGGATGGGCCGAACACCCCCCCGGTTCGGTTTGCACCAGAACTTGCGAACAGGCAAAAAATTTGTGCGAACACAGGAATGCTGTTAAAATCAATGGGACTCAAAATGAAAAATCAAAAGTGCTCATTTTAAAGGTTTATATGCAAGTTATTGCCATAAAAAGTGTATGGGGTCCCAGGTCCTGCACTAGGGGACATGTATCAATGCAAAAAAAAGTTTTTAAATCAATAATTTTTTCAGGAGCAGTCATTTTAATAATGCTTAAAGTGAAACAATAAAAATAAAATATTCCTTTAAATATCGTGCCTGGGAGGTCCCCTTCGTCTGCCTGTAAAAGGGTGCACCTCTGTGATGTTTAGAACATAGCCAGAGCAAAATTACATTTCCAAAGGAAAAATTGTCATTAATTATCGCTGCTGTAATGTATTGCCGATTCCTGGCAATATACATCAAATCACTGAAAAAGCATTGCGTTACTTACCCCCCCCCCCCCCCCCAGTCCATAGCAGGCCCTTCAGGTCTGGTATGGACTTAAAGGCGAACCCTGCTCCGAAATTAAAAAAAAATTGTGTAAGGTTCCCCCACAATGTCCGTAACAGACCCTTCAGGTCTGGTATGTATTTTAAGGGGAACCCCACCCAAAATCTAAAAAAAAAAATGCGTAGGGGCCCCCCACAATCCATCCCAGGCCCTTCAGGTCTGGTATGTATTTTAAGGGGAACCCTGTGCCTAATTTGAAAAAAAAATGGCATGGGGTCCCCCCAAAATCCAAACCAGACCCTTGTCCGAGCACGCAGCCCAGGAGGGGGTGGGGACAAGCGAGCGCCCCCTCCGAACCATACCAGGACACATGCCCAAAACATGGGGAGGATGCTTTGAGGTCGCCCCCAAAGCACCTTGCCCGCATGTTGATGGGGAGAAGGGCCTCATCCCCACAACCCTTGCCGGTGGTTGTGGGGGTCTGCGGGTGGGGGGCTTATCAGAATATGGAAGCCCCCTTTAATAAGGGGGCCTCCAGATCCCAACCCCCCATGTGAATAGGTTAGGGGTACATTGTACCCCTACCCATTCACCAAAAAAGGAGTAAAGTGTAAAAAAAAACAAGAGGCAGTTTTTGACAGCATTGTCAGTATTTTGTAAAATAGCTCTTCTTCTTTCTTCCTCCATATTTTTCTGCTCCGGTCCTTCATCTGGTCTTCTGCTTCTTCTTTCCATACCAGACCTGAAGGGCCTAGTTTGGATTTTGGGGGGGACCCCCACGCCATTTTGTTTTTAAATTTTGGCACGGGGTTCCCCTTATAATCCATACTAGACCTGAAGGGCCTGGTATGGACTTTGGGGGGGGGACCCCTAAGCAATTTTTTTTATTTTGGGTGGAGTTCCCCTTAAAATACATACCAGACCTGAAGGGTCTGTTACAGACTTTGGGGGGAGCCCTACGCATTTTTTTTTTTATTTTAATTTTGGTGCGGGACCTGTGTGATGACATGCCCCAGTCAACCAGGTACTGAAAAATTGGGCCTTGGGTGTTGGCGGTGCCAGAACACTGTAACCCCTTGCAGTGACTCTTACTGCTGTTGTAAATTAGTTTAACCACTTAAGCCCCGGAGCCCTTTTTTACACTTGTTGTTTACAAGTTAAAATCAGTTTTTCTTGCTAGAAAATGACTTAGAACCCCCAAAAATTATATATTTTTTTCAAACACCCTAGAGAATAAAATGGCGATCATTGCAATACTTTTTGTAACACGGTATTTGCGCAGCGGTCTTTCAAACACAATTTTTTTTTGGGGGGAAAAAAAACACTTTTTTGAGTTAAAAAATAAGGCAACAGTAAAGTTAACCCAATTTTTTTGTATATTGTGAAAGAGGATGTTACGCCGAGTAAATAGATACCATACATGTTACGGTTGAAACATGCCTACGGTTATTTGGTTCAGATGGTGTCAAGCGTGTGTGGTGGCAAAGACAAGTGTGTCTTGCCTACAGTCAAGTTTGATGGTGGGAGTGTCATGGTCTGGGGCTGCATGAGTGCTGCCGGCACTGGGGAGCTACAGTTCATTGAGGGACCCACGAATGCCAACATGTACTGTGACATACTGAAGCAGAGCATGATCCCCTCCATTTGGAGACTGGGCCGCAGGGCAGTATTCCAACATGATAACGACCCCAAACGCACCTCCAAGACGACCACTGCCTTGCTAAAGAAGCTGAGGGAAAAGGTGATGGACTGGCCAACCATGTCTCCAGACCTAAACCCTATTGAGCATCTGTGGGGCATCCTCAAATGTAAGGTGGAGGAGCGCAAGGTGTCTAACATCCACCAGCTCCGTTATGTCGTCATGGAGGAGTGGAAGAGGACTCCAGTGGCAACCTGTGAAGCTCTGGTGAACTCCATGCACAAGAGGGTTAAGGCAGTGCTGGAAAATAATGGTGGCCACACAAAATATTGAGACTTTGCACCCAATTTGGACATTTTCACTTAGGGGTGTACTCACTTTTGTTGCCAGCGGTTTAGACATTAATGGCTGTGTGTTGAGTTATTTAGAGGGGACAACAAATTTACACTGTTATACAAGCTGTGCACTCACTACTTTACATTGTAGCAAAGTGCCATTTCTTCAGTGTTGTCACATGAAAAGATATAATAAAATATTTACAAAAATGTGAGGGGTGTACTCGCTTTTGTGAGATACTGTATATTCTTGCGCTGCCTGCACTATCTGATTGTATATAGATCGCTCTATCTATATATCTAATATATATTTCACTCTACACTAACTGACTGTATACAGATCTCCCTATCTATCTATCTATCTATCTATCTATCTATCTATCTATCTATCTATCTATCTATCTATCTATCTATCTACTGTATCTATCTATCTGTTTTTCACATTAATCACTACACTAGCTACACTGAACTGCCTGCATGTCATTCACTAGCTAAGCTCACTGTCTTTCTCTCCACATTTAACACACTACATAGAGCCGCTATACAAGCGGCTTTATATAGTGTGGGGCGTGGATTGAAGCTGCTGAGCAGTGATTGGCTAAAGGCACCTGCCTTTAGTCAATCATATCTCTAAAAGCAAAGCGCTCTGTGTTTGGCCAAAGCATGCAGGGCATTTCCCCGTCATTGGAATGCATTATGGGGGGCTCGAAGTTAACGCAAACGCCCCATAATGTTCTAAGTTTGCCAAACAGGCATTGTTCGAGTCGAACGTAAGCCAGCCCATCCCTAGTATTTAGTAAGAAGCATGGTGAATTCTTTGAAGTTGTAATTTTTTCCCACAATTCTTTGCAAAATAAAGATCCCCCCCCCCCCCCCCACAAAACTGTCACACTAACAGGTTATCTCTCTCACATGACATATGGATACTTGCAATTACACCTCAAAACACATTCTGCTACTCCTCCTGAGTATGGCGATACCACATGTGTAAGATTTTTTTACAGCCTGGCCACATAGAGAGGCCCAACATGTAGGAAGCACCGTCAGGTGTTCTAGCGACATAAGTTACACATCTAATTTCTTGAGTACCTATCACATTTTTGAAGGCCCTGGAGCACCAGGACAATGGAAACGCCCACAAAATGACCCCATTTTGGAAAGCAAACACGCCAACGTATATTCTATGAGGCATAATGAGTCTTTTGAATGTGTAATTTTTTTCCACAAGTTTTTGGAAAATATGGAAAGAAAATGAAAACACATTTTTTTTTACACAAAGTTGTCCATTTATAAGATATTTCTAACACACAGCATGTACATACCAAATATTACACCCCAAAATACATTCTGCTACTCCTCGAGAGTATGGCAATACCACATGTGTGAGACCTTTACAGAGCCTGGCCACATACAGAGGCCCAACATGCAGGGAGCACCGTCAGGTGTTCTAAGGACATAAATTACACATCTAATTTCTTGACTACCTATCACACTTTTGAAGGCCCTGGAGCACCAAACAATGGAAATGTCCACAAAATGACCCCATTTTGGAAAGCAAACACCCCAATGTATATTCTAGAGGCATAATGAGTCTTTTGAACATGTCATTTTTTCCACATGTTTTTAGAAAATGTGGAAAGAAAATGTAAAAGCATTTTTAAACCCATTTTTACACATTGTTACGGCACTGACGGGCGCCGATGAGGATCCACTCACAGGTTGGCACTGATGAGCACTCGCTGATGGGCTCTGATGTACACTAATGGACATTGATGAGCACTAATAGGGAACTGTAGTGGCACTGATGAGCACTATAGTGACACTGATGCGCACTAATAAGGCACTCTAGTGGCACTTATGAGCACTGTATTGGCACTGATGAGCACTTTAGTGGCACTGATGAGTACTCACTGATGGCACTGTAGGGCACTGATGTGCACTGTAGGGCACTGATGGCACTGTAGATCACTGATGAGCACTGATAAGCACTCACTGATGGCACTGATATGTACTGTAGGGCACTAATGTGCACTGATGGCACTGATAAGCACTCAGTGATGGGCACTGTAGGGCACTGGTGGCACTGATGAGCACTATAGTGGCACCGTAGGGCACTGATGAACCCTGTAGTAGCACTGGTGACGACTGTAGTGGTACTGATGAGCACTGTAGTGGCACTGATGAGCAGTGTAGTGGCACTGACGAGCACTGTAGAGGCACTGATGAGCACTGTAGTGGCCATGATGGTCACTGTAGTGGCACTGATGGGCACTGATGAGCACTGTAGTGGCACTGTAGGGCAACGATGAACACTGTGGTGGCAATATAGGGCACTGATGAGCACTGTAGGGCACACAGGATCAAGCCAACTCATGCTGCTGCGGTGTTTATCTCTTCTCTCCTCACACCGATACAGCATATGAGCAAGGCCATCTTTAATATTGATTGGACCCAGTGCAAACATTTCCCCCCCCCCCCCCCCCTTCCATGCAATTTCATTCTCCACCTGCTCTGAGACATACAAAAAAATAGCAGTTAACTGAATCAGATCAGGCAGCGATTGCGATAGGTTGCCAGAGTTTACAGTGTAACATTACAGTGTATGTTTATTGGTTGCTAGAGGTGCATCAATACTGCTCACTGATTTGTTGCTAGAGGTTACTGGACATCCTTACCACTCACTAATTGGTTGCTAAAGGTTACTGCACATTATTACTGCTCACTGATTGGTTGCTAGAGGTTACTGCATATCCTTATTGCTCAATGATTGGCTGCAAGAGGTTAGTGCACATCATTACTGCTCACTGATTGGTTGCTAAAGGTTACATCACATCATCTCCTCACTGCCTGCACACCATGAGCTGGGGAGGTGAGGGGACCCATCAATAGACAGAAAATTCCTAGGGATCCTAGGACTCCTGGGATCAGTGGCAATGCTAGCGGGTTGATGGCATCTGTGGCAGTGGTGGTGGTGGGGGGTGGGATTAGTTAGGAGGCACTACAATTTGGCAAATTCTGAATCATGTAGAGCAAAGCTCTACATGTTTGGCAAGTATAAATTGGTGGATTCTACACTGACCACCAATATAATGGGAAATTTTAATGTATTTGTGCACTCACACCAAACAGATTAGGGGTGTAATTAGTGGATAACTAGTTAATTAAGTGACCTGCTGCTGTGTAAGGGTTGCTCTATAAAGAACCAATAAAGTGAAAAACAGGTGAAAGAGCGCTGGCATACCCCTATTACCCTTTGGTATGTACCTTTATGGGTAAGCCAAAGATATTGTGCTTACTGTGTAAATTAATGCAGTGAAAAAAAAATGCTAACAGTGAAAAACAATACATTAATAGTCCATAAGCTATATACTTTGCTACTAAAGTGCTAATAGTGACTTAACGTGCAATTTGAAGTGCAATCCTTTAAATATAATAGTGCAAACAAATGTCCTTAAAGTGCTCGGTGCTCTGTGCTTCATCAACAATGGTGATCTGGGTGCATCTGCTTAGGTCTCAAACCGAAGGTACATCTCACTCACCAGATACGTTAGACTTGTTGACCTTATCCCTCCTTTCCCTCTGTAGTGGATGGCAAAGGATCCTTCCGGTGTCACAGGATTGAAGATGATATCTCCCTAATCCGATACACGCCCCGCTGCTTCCCTGTACCGCCGTTCGCCTCAGAAGTCCTCAGAAGTCTATTCTGATACCTAATTCTAATACCATGTCTAAGGTATTTAAACTGACCACCAATATAAGGGGGACCTTCACACTGACCACTAGTGTAAATGAAAGGATTGTACACCAAGCTCCAATGTAATGAGAAAATTTACACTAATCACCAATGTAAGGAAGACATTGAGACTGCGTTCACATTTATGTGTGTCGGGAACGCATGCAAGATCGCTTTCCTGACATCACAGAAACGTGCTGCCCTTTAGCAGATACACAGCAGTGCCATCAATTGTTATGACATCCTCACACATCTGCTGAGATGTGCGTATTTACATGCACCGAAATTCACAGTGCTGTAGCACCATGTTATTTTGAAAAAGGGTCCCACCTCCAATTTGCTTACTTTTGCAAAGCAGGCTGATGTTAGGCTTATTAATCACAGTTGTAGGCAGGAGTTTCAAGCATGCCCCTTTACCTCCCCAGTGGGCAGCATTCAGCAGAAGTGACAGCGGATATGACCTCAGGTGAGCATGATATACATATGAATGCTGCCTCTATTTACATATCAATGCCGCTGGTCCGTGGCTATTTACATATTAATGCTGCCGCCACTTACATATCAATGCAGGTTATTTATTTTATGGCAATAGGGCAGAGCTGGGCAGCATTAGTGGCAGAACTTAAAAGTGAGATGTTGGGACAGAGCATGGCACTGAAAGTTTAAGGGACAAGGGAATTTAAACTGGGATGGTTGGCAAGTATGAGGCAGCTGCTTTGGGCCCCACACCAATGATGGAGCCCAGGGCAGCTGCCCCTTTTTCCCTGCCTTAAAGATGGCCCTGCATGTGAGGAGAGGAGAGAGAAACACTGCAGCAATGTGAGCTGAATCGGGCACGATCCCAGTTTGTTGACAAATTGATCACTTTGCCATTGAATGGTGTGATCACGTGGCAAAGGGCCACTGTGATTGGCCCTTTATCATGATCCGTGATGAGCTGAGTCTTGGACCCAGCGATAATGGACACTTCCACATGTGCGCCCCAGGGGGCGTGCAAGAAGGGCAAGCACTCGATGGCCTCCCAGAACTAGCTGGCCACGCTGTAGCTGTCATTTGGTTAAGAGGACGTGGCAGGGGGTGTGTCCTATGCCTACAAACTTTTGCTAATATGTATCCATCTAAAAAAAAAAATGTAGGGAGGTATGATTACAGGAGGGCTATAACTAAAGGGGACCTAGCACCTGATTACACTATTCTCTGTCACCACACACTATTCTGGGACAGAGCCACCCTGTTACAGACTAGCTAACTGCACCTGCTTACATGTGTGTTGGTGGGACGTGGGCCTATTGGAAACAAAGGATTTCAGCTTGTCATTGTAGTAAGCTGAAGTAAGCATTACAGCCTAGTGCACATGCGATTTCTGTGACTTTCATTTAATAGAATTGGCTGCATTCATGATCGTCTTCAGCTTCCTAAATTATTGTAGCTGAATGCATTTCTTCTACAAATAAAACCTTTCTTTTCTGTCTTGATTACAAAAAGTGAAATATATGAATTTTTTTTGGATGAGGAAATTCAGTGAGATGGGCAGTTTTTATGCCCGTATTTATGACATTACTTCCAAAATATGCTTATCTGATTATCATCCTTTCCCCATTTCCTGTGATTGACATTTTTAGTTCATACATTTCATAAAACCTCCACTGAGCTAAGTGAAAAATATTTAAAGGTGTAAAAAGGTTGGCCAGGACTGGGGCACGTGTGTCATGAGCAAGGTGACCTGTTACTTGAGGGCAGCTAAGGCCTCAAAATGTTTCCTGATGTTCAGAAGGACAGGCATTGAGAGAATATTTGGCATGCCTAGTGACAGTACAGCTTTCCCTATGCAGCTTCTGTCACTGCTGCTGTCCAAGCTGCCATAGAAGGGCACACGGTGCCTGCAGGGTTCGCGGTACCATGAAGGTGAGCAGGGACAGTTACAGAGAGACCTGCTCTTTTGGTTCTTGTGTCCCCTAAGGTGACTGATGTCGTTATGCGTGTACTTCTAGAGTGCCACCACATTTTGCAGTTACAACGGCCCCTGGCAGATTTTTTTTTTGATTGCTACCATGTAAAGAATTAACCTAACCCACTTCCTGACCTCTACTAAAGAGACCTTTTCAAGAAGATGACAGGCTTTCTGAAAACAAACAATAGCGACAAAAAAAGCTTCCGATGATAATGTGATTTGCCTGCCTGACTCGAAAAATGTAAAAACCTATTTGAATTGTCTTGATTTGTCCCTTACTGTTTCTTACTTATTCTGCTGTGATGTTTGGTTTCTTTATTTTATTATTAGGTTTTTTCCACTATGTTGTCTGCCTCAAGTGTGTTTCAATTCATTAGGCATTAGCTTTGATGACTTGTTACTAGAGTTGAGCGAACCTCTGGAAGTTCGGGTTCTGCTGGTCCGTCCGAACTTCGGGACAAAGTCCGGGTCCGGGTCCGGACGGAACCCGAACGATCGCACGGACAACGAACCCCATTGAAATCAATGGGGACCCGAACTTTTATGCACAAAAATGGCTGTAACAAAGTCCTGGAAAGCCCTAGAGGGCTGCAAAAGGAAGTAAAATGGGGGTAAGGGTAGGGCAAGTGCCCTACAAAAAAATGGGGACAGGGAAATAACTGTAAATATTTAAAAAAAAATAAAAACATAAAAAAAGCAAAAATGGAGGTGAATGTGGATCATCTTCAAACTGTGTCTGAAAAGTATTAATTAACGGTAGAAGCCATATAACTGTTCTAAAATCATCTTCAAACAGGTCCTGAAACAATGTCGGTAAAAACACGTATTTTCAAGCCCAGGGGTAACTAAAGTTACCCCAAGCAACAGGCACGCTAGCAAGCCCAAGGCAGGCCTGGGCCTGGGCCTGAAACAGGGCTTCAAGCCT
>BLSH010333321.1:2112318-2135729 GCA_018402905.1 Glandirana rugosa | reverse complement strand
GGACTTACCGACACGAGACGACATGAGTTCATGTGTCACCACGATAGTCTTTTACAACATAAAAAAAAACGTACGCGGACATGCGATATGAATACAAATGTTGCCGTGACGACATATGTGTTCACGTCATCGTGTCTCGGTAAGAACAGATACCTTCCGTGGCAAGCGACGTGGACCCGTAAGGACCAACCCTTTTTAACGGTCGTAAATGAAACCTACCGGGTCGACGGGTACACGTTCTTAGGAATTAGTCCATTGTTCATCACAACTCGCTTGGGCCTGACATTGCAAGCCCAGGCATGGCTTGAAAACCCACAGGCACCGTGCCTGGGCCTGGGCCTGAACCCGAACGATTTTTGAAATGTCCGGGTCCGGGTCCGTGCCACGGACACCCAAAAGTTCGGTACGGACCCGAACGTTACAGTCCGGGTTCGCTCAACACTACTTGTTACCTGATTAAGGATTCTTGCACATGGGCAGCTGGGCCATCCAAAGTAAATGCTGGCAATTTTTCCCAACCAGGAATGCCCAGGTGCAGCGAACGGTGCCTTCCATAGACAAGAATGGCTCTGTGCTACTGCACTTGTGTATACAGCAGTGCCGTTGTAAACATAAGTATAGCGTACAGGCGCATGCAAAAAAAAATACAACATTTTCTGATAGCACCACTGTGTACTTGAGTACAGCAGAGCACAGCCATTCAGGGCTGCTGTTGGAAATCAAGGGGCCCCATACAGCCTACCTGATAGGGTTGCCACCTCATCCCTTAAAGCCAAACACATATTAATTACACAGGTTCTGTGGCTGATTAAGGTGGTAATTAAACTCACTTGGTGCCTTATCTGCATTAAATTAACTTCAGAACCTGTGTCATTCATACGTGTTCAGGTTTAAAGGGGTGAGGTGGCAACCCTACTACCTGACAGGGCCCAGCTGGCTGAAAATGACTGAGGACATAGATTTATCAGTTACTTTTTGCAGCCTCAACTGCATAGATGAATGAATAAGAAGCGCTCTGAGGCTTCCTGCTCTTTCACGAACTGAAGCACAAACACAGTTTACTATGCTTCAGTGATATATGGACACAGGAGTGATTGGTACCAAATGCTCACTGTGTTCATTCAGGTAAAGAAGGGGCCCATAAATTACTTATTTACCAGCCCTTTCCCTGTTCTCCATCCGCAAACATACTCCTGTGTGCCCATAGCAGCTGCTGGCAGGAGAGGAGAGAAGGGAAGCCAGAAGCTCTATGGGGAAAAGGGGCACACAAGATGCTCAGACAGCAGATGAAAAGAGCACATGCGCTAGGACCAATCCCCCCTGCAGTGCAGCTGGAGGAAGAAAGAGGAAGAGAAGCTGGCAGTGCTGCAGGAGGAGGCAGAATAGGAAACACCAGACAGACCTACTCAGCAGGTGCACGGGCCCCTCTTTTGAACTGATGGGGCCCCGGCCCAGTACAGGAGGGCTGGCTGGACTGCCTTATCAGTCTATGGGAGGTTGTATGCTGCACCTGGGCTTTCATGGCATAGGGAGGATGCAAGATTAATTTACCTTGAACAGGCTCAGCTACTCATGTGCAAGGACCCTACAGAAGTTATGTAATTAGTAAAATTTGGCTAACAGTCTGTGCCTACTGTTGGAGTTATTTCCTCATGTGGAATACCCTGGTTGTGGGACCGGAAATCAGCGTATTTTTATATATGAACGTTTCTGGACTATCTAAGCTCTGCTCCTTCTCATCTTTTATATTTAGCATTCCAATTACTTGTGCATAGCTGCTGGACTATGTAATTAGCGCTGTGGATCAATCAGTCTGCAGCCTTGGTAGTGTTACTAAACCCACAACAGTAAAATCAGTCTGTATATGCAGTAAAGCATGCATGTTATACTCATTGTGGGACCTAAGGAGTTAATCTTCCACATTGTGTAATAAGGCTGTTTGATCCTGTCTACTCTGATCCTCACCTTCTTCTGTAGTCTCCAATCCATCTCTTGATAGTACAGAGCTTTGGGGGCACTCTTCACATGCTCAGCTTGGTGTGTATTGCTAGAGATTTTTTTTTCTTGGGAGTGTGCATGTGATCGTACAGGGCCAATCAGCACTCTCCAGAGAGAGGGTCAGGGGCCCTGCAGCCTGATAGGACAGTCAGAGTAGAATGAAAACTCCTCCTACAAGCTTTAACCAGATACTGATAGACGTTATAAGACTGCTATATACCGCTGATGAGAAAAAGTAAATAGCAGTTTATATTTACTAAAATAATTGCATTTCCATGTTCTGTGTACTGTGGGAGACCAGATATAGTGAATGCAGGGTCCTGGGTTTTGTAACACTTTAACCTCCCTGGCGGTATGATTATGTCAGATTTTTGCGTCTAAAATCGGTACATTTTTTTGCATAAAAATTTGGCGTTTTATATAGTAGGCCTGTAATTCTTAGGAATAACTCACTTAAATCTGTCCAAACAAGAGTCTAGTAGACATCACGGGTATGATAAAGTTTGAAACATGAAATCATAAATTATAATATAATAAATAACTATAAATAATTATCAAAAATATTAACATAATAGTAATAAAATGTATTCAATAATGTAATCAAATCAAAAACACTGAAATTTGTTCATTTGCAGAATTGTCGCTGTCGTCACTTTCAGTGTCTGATGATAAATTTCCCTAAAAATCAGTATCACTCAATTCTGCAAATGATTCTTATTTACTATCGGTGTTTTCTAGCTGAACAAAAACCACTTTTGACGTAAAGGGACGCTTTTTGGTTGCCATGGACATTCTCAAGTTTCCAGGCAGAAAGAATGACATATAAAATATAAAAGTGCATGCAGGACACTGGGCAACACATTAGGTACAAAAGGGATGTGAAATGATTTGATACAGTAATGTAATCTTACAGAGTACAGTATACTGTATGTTTACTGTGTGTTTCACTTTTTGAATTTGCTGCCAGGCTCCGCGCCCGTGCGACGCGACGCTCGCAGGGAACGGAGCCCGGCACACAGAGGCATCGGGCGGAGGACACAGCCCGCAGACACAGCAGGGGGACATCGCTGGATCCAGGGGACAAGGTAACGCTGCCTGGATTGAGCGATGTGATCCCGAGTGTGGCTCGGGGTTACCGCTCTTGGTGCAGAAAATTCACCCCGAGCCACACTCGGGAATACCACCAGGGGGGTTAAGCTACAAATTATGCTGTCTGTTGCAAAAGCACACTTGTAGGATCAGTGCTGCCTTTTAAGTCCCCATGCACACAGGGCATTTTTACAGTTGATTTTACCAGCCTCAGACGTTTATTTTTTGCAGCTTAAAAACGCCTCTCCATGTTATTCTATGGCCTCATGCGCACACAGGCTTTTAGGAGCTGTTAGTGGCATAGGCATTTTCAAACTGCAAAAAAACCCAGCACCAGCGCGTTCTGAGGACCGGCATTTCAGCTGTAAAAACATCTGATGCTAAACGCAGCTTAAAGCTGGATACAGCGTTAAGCTATGTCAATCGTTTTTTTTTGTTTTTTTTTTGACATGTGAAAATCAATGGTTCCCTATGAGAGCTGTCTTAACTGATCCGACTTTCAGCCCATTGATTTGAATGGAAGTCACATCCAAGTCCCATACAAGTGGTGCAACTTGTGCTCTGAGGATCTTGAACGGGAACCCCACACCAAAAAAAACCCAAAAAACCAAACAGCGTGGGACCCCCCCCCCCCCAAATCCATACCTGGCCCTTATCCGAGCATGCAGCCTGGCAGGTCAGGAAAAGGGCGGGCGAGCGTGCCCTCCCTCCTGGACCATACTAGGTCATACTCCCTCAACATGGGATTGTGGGTGCTTTGGGTCAGGGGGGCTCTGCGCCCCCCACCCCGAAGCACCTTGTCCCCATGTTAATGGGGGCAGGGGCCTCTTCCTGACAACCTTGGGCGGTGGTTGTGGGGGTCTGCGGGCAGGGGGCTTGTCAGAATCTGGAAGCCCCCTTTAACAAGGGGGTCACCAGATCCCAGCCCCCCATGTGAATGAGTATGGGGTATTTTAAGTCCTTTATTAAAAATCTTCCTCCAGTCCTCTCCCTCCAGTGTTCTTCCTCCGATCTTCTACCTCTGGTGTTCTCCCTTTGGTCTTCTTTCTCTGGTCATCTTCCTCCGGTCTTCTCCACTGCTGCTGTCTTCCCTGCCGCTGCTGTCTTCTATGCCGCAGACTCGGTCCTTCTCCGACTCTGTCTCCCGTCATTGTGCCAGCTTCGCTCTCTGCTGGTTCTTATATAGCCATGGGATGTGGGCACCGGGTGATGTCACCATTAGACCCCCCCCCTTGTGACGTAATTTCACTGGGTTGCCACGGCCCATGGCTATATAAGAATCGACAGAGAGTGGAGCTGGCACAACGACAGGAGACAGCATCGGAGGAGGACTGAGTTGGTGGTGGGGAAGACCAGAAGAAGAACACCGGAGGGAGAACACCAGAGGGAGAAGATTGGAGGAAGAAAACTGGAGGATTTTTAATAAAGGACTTGTCAAAACCATCTCTTGTTTTTATTTACACTACACTGCCTTTTATTGGGATGAATGGGTAGGGGTACAATGTTCCCCATACTTATTCACATGGGGGGATGGGATCTGGGGGCCCCTTGTTAAAGGTGGCTTCCAGATTCCAATAAGCCCCCTGCTCGCAGACCCCCACAACCATCGCCCAGGGTTGTCGGGAAGGGACCCTTGTCCCCTTCAACATGGGAACAAGGTGAGTTGTGAGTCAGGTGACATGGCGACACAGTATATGTCAGCACCTCATCCCGTATGTATCATATTTTAATTAATGAGGGAAAAGGGGGAAATTGGGAAAATGCAGGTGGGATTATAACGGTGCCTTTGATTCAATTCACAACCAATGGTTATATAAAATCATCTTTTTTATTGATACAAATTTAAAAAGGTATGTAGAATATATTGATACAATACCAATTCAAGAGAATACAATCCATATTAAAAATAATTGGCATAAAGTACAAAACTAATGATGGCAGCATCACATGATGGTCCATATCCTACATGTTTCGACAATGTGTGGCTTCATCAGGGATTTAAACGGGCCACCATGAAAGTACTTAATGCTTTTACAACTTGGCTCGATCACCAGGGCCAGGTGCACACCAGATCCCAAACCGCTACACACGTTGCACCAGGGGAGGGGGGCGCTGCATGCCCATAGACGGCCCCACAAGACCAGCTGAGTGTCACAAATGTAGTGCAGATGGTATGTATCGATTAAACACAAGGGGCTTCACCACTTGGGCAAACCACAAAAGGGCCTAACCACTTAGGGGAAACACAATGGTGTTAGCTAAACATGGAAGGACCTCAGCACGCCTCTATGACCCCAGTGCAGCCAAGCTAACACCATTGTGTTTTTTTTTTATATGGATTGTATTCTCTTGAATTGGTATTGTATCAATATATTCTACATACCTTTTTAAATTTGTATCAATAAAAAAGATGATTTTATATAACCATTGGTTGTGAATTGAATCAAAGGCACTGTTATAATCCCACCTGCATTTTCCCAATTCCCCCCTTTTCCCTCATTAATTAAAATGAGAACAAGGTGCTTGGTGCTTTGGGGTGGGGTGCGCAGAGAGCCACGTTGGGGGTTTGTGGCCTGGTATGGTCCAGCAGGGAGGTGCGCTCGCTCACCCCCCCCCCCCCCTTCCTGACCTGCCGGGCTGCATGATTGGATAAGAGTCTGGTATGATTTTGGGGGACTCCCCGCACCATTTTTTTTTTTTTGGTGCGGGGGTTCCCCCCAAAATACATACCAGACTGAAGGGTCTAGTATTGTCTTGGGGGGGACCCAAGCAGTTTATTTTTCATTTTATTTATTTATTATTTCAGTTACTTATATTTTAGCGTGGGATTCGACTTGGAATTGTTTTGGAGTTCGAATTGGATGCGACTTGTATTCAAATCAATGGGCTGAAAGTTGGATCAGTTAACACGACTGTCACAGGGAACCATTGATTTTGAATAGAGGCAGAGAAACGCTGCTAAAAGCCAATACAGCTAAATGCACATTAACACCAATTCAAAAAGCTACTAAAAGTGCATTTTTACAGCTGCTTTTTCCTGGCATGGGTAGTGACTTTGCAGCTCGTTTTTTCAAATTTTTCTAACGCCCTGTGACTTAAGAGTAGGATCTGTATGAGCACTATATGCAGTTTTTTTTGAAAAACCACCTACATAAAAGTTACCTTGATTTATCTACATGTTTGCTGTGATGCAAAATTATAGGATAAATATCACAAATTTGTAGCATTTACTTAACTACTTAGAGACTGAACATTTTCACCACCTTCCTGCCCAGGCCATTTTTCAGTATTCACACTTTGAATGTCAATTACTCAGGCATGTGCGTCCGGTGGACACAGGATCACAGATCAAGCTACTGCGTGCCACACACGAGGTGTGTTTCTGGGAGCACATGCAGGTACGTCCTCCCAGAAAGACATTTGTCTTGCCCAGCCAATGTATATAATCAGTTAAACTAGGTGCATAGCTTAAAATCACAAGCAGTATACAAGCTGCATTATTCATATTTTTCCATAGTGATCTTGCAAAAATAGGGGAGCTCTATTGCACACATGAAGCTCATTGCTACCCCAGTACCAAATTTTACATGTCTCTCCAGCAGTGCATAGCAAATTGTTATTGAGCCCCCTATGTTTAGCCGTCGGCTTTGATGGCTTTCAGTCAGGATAGCTCGGGCTGGTTTGGGCTTCTGTCCGAACGTGCCTGAGCTCATCCCAGGAGTCCACTGCGCTGATCATCACCAGCCCTCCTGTCCAGTCCACCTAAGGAGCATTTAGAGGACATCATATGAAATGGACAAGAGAGGAGGGCCGGCGGGTACAAGAACAAGTAGATCAGCTACAGTAGGTTTCCTGCACTGTGTTGCA
This sequence comes from Glandirana rugosa, assembly GCA_018402905.1. NCBI lineage: Eukaryota > Metazoa > Chordata > Amphibia > Anura > Ranidae > Glandirana > Glandirana rugosa. Next base: position 2,128,775 of record BLSH010333321.1, on the reverse strand, counting down.
TCAGTAAACTCCTTTTGTGCCCTCCTGAGCCCCCTGTGGTGTGGCCTCCTGAGCCCCCTTGTACCACACCCTCCTGAGCCTCCAATGTACTGTGCCCTACTGAGCACCCCTGTACCATGCCTTATTATGCCCCTTTGTACCATGCCTTCCTGAGCCAACCTGTATCATGCCTTCCTGAGCCCCCCTATACCACACCCTCCTGAGCCCCCCTGTACCACACCTCCCTGACTCCTTCTGTGGGGTTCCCTCCTGAGCCCCCCTGTACCATGCCCTCCTGTGCCCCCTTGTGGTATGACCACCTGAGCCCTAATGTGGTGTGCCGCCCTGAGCCCTCCGTGGTGTGCCCACCTGTGCTCCCTTGTACTGTCATCTTCTGAGCCCCCCTGTGGTGTGCCCTCCGGTACCATGCCCCCCTTACCCCCCCCCCCCAGTGCCATGCTTCTTGACTTCCCAGTATTGTGCTCTCCTAACCTCCCAGTACTGTGCTCTCCTGACCCCCTGTATTGGGCCCTCATGATCCCCCTATACACTGCCCTGCTGACCCCCTGTCCTTTGCCATGCTTTTCCCTGTATACTGTCCTACCTACTACTGATCTCTCTATCCTACCCTACCTACTACTGACCTCTGGACACTGCCCTAACTACTACTGACTCCTGGACACTGCCCTACAAACTTCTGAACTCTGTACACTGCCCTACCTACTACTGACCTCTGCTGACCCCTGGATACTGTCCTACATACTATTTACACTGGCCAGAGCTGAGAGCAGACAGCCAGGCTAGTATTGAGCAATCAAGAAATTGAGCTAGTCAAGCAAGTCAGCCTGCATACCAGTTGTCGTGCCTTCATGATAGATTCCTGCATCAGACTTTTAGAGGTGACCAATTACTCCCCGGACATGAAAAAATTGTGAATGAAAGTGAATGCAGAGTTTTTTTTGTTGAAGCTAAATTTTAAGGTAGGCTAAGGTATATTTTACAGTGATATTAGTTTTATTAGAATTTACTAAGTTTTCTTTGTGCTGTCTTTACTTTTTATTGGGGGCTTGCTAGTAAACTTCTTTAAAAAAAATAGGAGCACCGCACCCCGGTGATCTTTGATCTCTTGCATGTTGTTCAGGTAGATCTCTGCCTCTCAAAGACTGCATACCCCTGTTCTAGAGGATTTAGAATTATAGTGGGAGGAAGAATAGAGTAGGCATCCTGAATATTTATGGGTCTCCAGCCAATCCCTGGGGAGGTGTGCCCAGAAGCTGGTGGAGGAGAGCCCATAAACAGTCTGAGGCCTGAGGTGGGAGAGCCATGTTCCTTGGTCCAGTCCTGCTGAAGGAGACCCCTGTGCAGCATCTATGTCCCTGGGGCTAGAGTGTTGGAGAAGCCTTTGTGAAGACATTAAGGTCCAGCTAGGCTTAGCTAGGTGGCCTATTTGCAAGTTCAAGTCCAGGGATAAAGTTGGGTCTGGAGAAGCTCACTGGAGAGAGCCAGGAGGAAGTTGGTGGGAAAGAGTCCGGCTGTCCTATGCATAGGCGTGCACACAGGGTGTGCCGGGTGTGCCCTGGCACACCCTAATCCCCCCATGGGCATTAACATTATCCAGGGGTGGCACCAGGTGGGTGGTTGGGGGTACCATTGCCCAGTGGAAATGCCCCCATTATATTAAACGCTAGGTTCGACACGTTACACCCGTATTTAGGGTGTAATGTAATATGCTACCAATCAACTGTTTCCCACCAACAGAGCCTCCTCCCTGTGACAGCACATGGCATTCCTGTGTGTTTGAGCTTTGGAGTGCACACCCTAATGCAATAGGCTGTGCATACCTATGCATGGCAGACAGTTTCTTCAAGTTTTCCTCCCAGGAGGGGAGATCCTTGCAACTTTCCACATCCTAAGGTCTAAGGACAAGACAGGTGTTACAGCAACATTCTCACAGGGTAAAAGCCGGGGGATAAACCATATGCCAGGATATTTATTAACACTCCCAGCATCCCCCAAGCCTGCTGATTGGCTAGGTATTAAACACCCTTAATACAGAATATCTTTATCATTATTAAAGTTCGATATTCATTAGTTCATTATTAAAGTATTTGACTTTTCTCATGGGTGGCTGTGTGCTATTGGAGATTTATATTTACTTCAGGTATTAAAGCGGAACTAATGTTCTACTGTTACAAAATGTGAGCTGCCAGGCTCTTTATTGCAGAAGAGACATGCAATATTAGACCCTATAGCCTGTGTGGGGCCTGATGTGCTGAATGTGGAGATAGGCCTGAAGTGGTCCTGGAGCTATCCTGCCTGTCGATGGGGGAAGCTGTGCCAAGAAGGAGATCCAGGGGAGGACCCTTCTTATTGCAGGGGCCTGGTGACTCACTTTGAGAAAGACGCATTGAAGCCTAGGAAAAAGAAGTCTGTGGACCAGTTTTGATGCTACTTTCAGTGTTGTCGGGTCGGCTTAAAGGTTCTGACAATGTGAAGCTGAACATGGAGGAAGTCTATTAGTATTCTACTGGGGTATCTGGGACCCCTAACCCTCAACTCCTTTTGCTGTTTAATAAAACTTCAAAATTGACTGTCGCCTGTCATTCTGTCTCGATCTCCCATCTTAGCCATTGGCTCAGCCCTGGGAATAAAATTCTAGCCCACACCTGCTTCTGCAGGTGCCACAATGCCTTCAGGGGGGCAAGGGGTGCTACATAAGGTAAAACTGAGGGGCCCAGGTTTATTGTGCAAATCAGATGCATTGTTGCATGGTTAGTGAACTGAAGGCTAGGTTTGCGGGTGGGGAACGTATCCAAAATTTCACGAAAAGGGTCGGGGACTACTTTCCCAGAGTTTCTCATGGGCGAAGCAGCCCTTTGAAATTAGTGGGTACCCGTGATGTGCATGCACAAACACACTTGCACATATCTTACGGGATCCTAAAGCAACCCTGACATGAGTGAAATAAAGGGTATGAATTCCTTATGAAAATGCTAGTAGCCTGGCTGTTATACTGATGCTCTGGCTTCCATACTTTCTGAGCCACAGACTGAGGATTAGTAAGGCTTTATCTGCATACTTGTTCCAGGTCATTGACTTAAAATAATAAAATAGATGATCAGTATGCATTTTCAGGAGAGGTTAACATTGGAAGCTTCTGTGTTTCCCCGTGATAGGAGACCTACATACTGCAACTGATACTATAGGTAAAGTAATAGATGCTATTAGTGTTGATAAATTGTATAGAAAATATTTTTCCACTGAATTTTGAGTATATCCTAAAGGAAAAGTTCACCTTTTAGAGCATGTTACACATAACACCCATATTTAGGGTGTAACATGTTTCAGTAGCCCCCTCTTACTTCTTCTGCTCCGCTGCCGTCAGTGATTTGTAAATTAGGTAACAACAAGTCTTGTCTTCCACCACGGCAGATGGCTTGTAGTTCTCAATGCACTACAAGTGCACTGATCAGCTTCCTCCAGCTTTCTAATAGAAAGCCCATATAGAGGTACGGGCAGAAAGCTGCAAGGAGAGTGTACAGGAACCTAACATTACATCCACAATCCATTGCTCGTGAGTACAATGTTTTGCAGGCTCCTGCATGAAAAATAATAAATGGACATTTTTTCCTTCAAAAATATGTACATTTATTGTTTTTTTTCCTTAACTTAGCCGTTAACAATTTCCCATTTCTATTTATGGTAGTCAGGTGCAACTGAAAATGTTCCTTTCTTCCAAATTCATATTATTGTAATATACTGTATATGGTATGACATTATGGTGATCGATAGACGATATGTGTTACCTCACATGCGTTCATTTGGAGTGGACTAATGTGGAATCCAGTCCGGGTTTTTACAGCCACCTTGGTAGGGATGGTTCTGGATCAGATTTTGTGGTCCACTGGAGTCCACTATCAGGTGGCTGAAATATCCAGGAAGAGAGGAAAGTTTTACTCTGACCTGGAACTTAGGAGCCATCAGCCTGAGAGAGCTGACATATGGAAGTTTGCTTATGGACTGAGACAAAAAGGTTTGGACTGTCTATGTTTTGTGGGTGTCTGGGAGAAGCCCTACACCGCTCAGTTAGGAAAACTGAAATGTTTAGTTAGTGCCTGGATGGCGAGAATTTATTTTCTTTTTTGTTTATTTGATTTCAACATGCAACCTTTTAAATAAACCTGGCTACAAGTCAGATTTTAAGAAAAAACTTCAGTTTGGACAGCCTTTTTTCCAGGGAAGGTGATCCCCATTTGGCTAACCCCCACAATGGCCATTAGAATATTTTTTCTGATGTGTTAATAGGTTTTCTTTTAATAAAATAATTATTTCATTTTTTTCAAGTAATTAATGTAAATTTAGAAAATTTTGTTCCCCAACCCATCAACAAATTCTGGCAAATAAAAAGCCAATCCTTACCCCATAATGACTTCTAAGCTACTGTCCAACAAGTTTTTACCTGCATGCTTTTTTTGAAACAGGGACTTCAATTAAAGTGATCAGCAAGTGGAATTTTCAGGAGAAGTAAACAGTGGTAACATTTTTACTATTGTGACAGATTTCCTTCAAGCTGTTAAACGTTGAGGTGCACTTTTGCTTCAGTATGTGGTATGTGTGTTTTAGGTGCATCTTACTTACCCTACAATTGAATTCTATGTAATGGCAGCAAAGATGCAGCAAGCAGGACTTTTTTCAATGCACCTAAAACTTACAGATTTGAAAAGATCCTGAAGAGGGTTTCTGTAATAAAACCTTTACAAGCACTCTTGAGTTATTTTACGTATATAGTTTTTACATTTCTGGTACATTAATTGACTTTCTTGTTATATATTTTGTAGCTCATTTTGGCTAACCATATTTGACAATATTCGAGAGGGGATGTAAAGAATATGCTATATTCTCCTGGGAAGGAGGTTTGTGTATACTTTAGGATGTTATGGTACTGTGATGCATCTCCCAGTACATTGCTGACTGAATTCCCCATTTCTTCCTTGCCTTATCCTTTATGGGTCATGGAGCTTAAAGAAAAAAAGCTGCTTTCTTTCCTCACTTTCTGACCTGCTCATTTTGTCCATAGTTATTTTCGGAAATAAAAGCTTTTTGGCTTTTGTCTTTCCGTACTCTATTTTGTAACACAAATAACATATCTTATACCTTTCTATTCATTCAGCTGGAAAAAGAGAGAAATGGTTAGCAGGGGAAGTGATAACCCATAGATGCATTTTTTCTTTCTTTGTAATCTTAACCCATTAACTGCTAAACCCTTTTCCTTACATTCCCCAGATTAGAATGTTGGTTAGATCAAGTTTTATTTTTATTTTTTTTAACTTTTGCTTTTCTATAGGTTAATAAATGTGATAAGATGTATAATTTATATTCAGCTTCCATAATTTTAGAAAAAAAAAATAGTAAAAGGCTATGAACATGTAGACTGCACACTGCTACTGGTTCCACTGCCTGCACCAAAATGATAAACTGACATCCTATGTGACCATAAGTAATATGCCTTAGTTCCTTAATTATTAATATTTGTTATATTGATGTTGTTGTGAGAAAACTATGGGTACTGATAACCTCTCCTTTAAGAATTAGATTACTCGCTGCCATGTTAATGTTTTGGCTGAATTTCAGCATGTTTGTCCTGGTCTGTACATAGAAAAAAATTAAGCTGGACACTGCCAAATAATTAGCATTTTCAAAATAAGGCCAAAAGTGGCATCCACTGGACACTACCCATGACAGTCAATTGAGAACAATCAAGTTTGTTGCATCCAATGAGCCTGGGCCTCTCTAATTGACCTCTCCTGCCTCCCAGCCTGGGGAAACTTTACCCTTCTTTATCCTCCCCCCTCTTCTTATACTGTGTTCCCTCTCACCTCTCACTTTCTCCCACGTTCCCTGAACCCCTTCCCCCCCTTTATTTATTTTATGCCCAATCTAAGTTTTTTCTTTATCACAATTTTTGTGTGGATTGCTCCACACTCCAGCCCCTTCATTCAGGTCAGGTGATTGACTTGGACATGGCATTACATTCCACTTCTTTCCCTTAAAAAACTCTTTGGTTGCTTTCACAGTATGCTTCAGGCCATTGTCCATCTGCACTGTGAATCACCGTCCAATGAGTTCTGAAGCATTTGGCTGAATATGAGCAGATAATATATTCAGCCAAATGCTTCAGAAAAACACTTCAGAATTCACCCTGCTGCTTTTGTCAGCAGTCACATCATCAATAAATACAAGAGAACCAGCTCCATTGGCAGCCATACATGCCCACGCCATGACACTACCACCACCATGCTTCACTGATGAGGTGGTATGCTTTGGATCATGAGCAGTTCCTTTCCTTCTCCATACTCTTCTCTTCCCATCACTCTGATACAAGTTGATTTTGGTCTCATCTGTCCATAGGATGTTGTTCCAGAACTGTGAAGGCTTTTTTAGATGCTTGGCAAACTCTAATCTGGCCTTCCTGTTTTTGAGGCTCACCAATGGTTTACATCTTGTGGTGAATCCTCTGTATTCACTCTGGTGAAGTCTTCTGTTGATTGTTGACTTTGACACACATACACCTACCTCCTGGAGAGTGATCTTGATCTGGCCAACTGTTGTGAAGGGTGTTCTCTTCACCAGGGAAAGAATTCTTCGGTCATCCACCACAGGTTGTTTTCTGTGGTCTTCCGAGTCTTTTGGTGTTGCTGAGTTGACCGGTGTGTTCTTTTTTTTTAAGGATGTTCCACACAGCTGGTTTGGCCACAACTAATGTTTTTGCTATCTCTCTGATGGGTTTGTTTTGTTTTTTCAGCCTAATGATGGCTTGCTTCACTGATAGTGACAGCTCTGGATTTCATATTGAGAGTTGACAGCAACAGATTCCAAATGCAAAAAACCACACTTGAAATGAACTCTGGACCTTTTATCTGCTCCTTGTAAATGGGATAATGAGGGAATAACACACACCTGGCCATGGAACAGCCAAGCAGCCAATTGTCCCATTACTTTTGGTCCCTTAAAAAGTGGGAGGCACATATACAAACTTTTGTATTTCCTACACCGTTCACCTGATTTGGATGTAAATACCCTCAAATTAAAGCTGAAAGTCTGCAGTTAAAGCACATCTTGTTTGTTTCATTTCAAATCCACTGTGGTGGTGTATAGAGCCAAAAAGATTAGAATTGTGTTGATGTCCCAATATTTATGGACCTGCCTGTATATGTATGATGCGCATTAGGGAAAAGTCATACCGGTGGTCAGGTATAACATTATTCAAAACCTACTTTATCTGACTCTAAGAATTCTTTCTTTTACAGAAATTGAAAAAAATAGATTAATTTTAGGAGCACTAAATCAACCATAGGGCCAGAATGACTGAATATCTGCGTAGCCAAAATAGTCTGTGACTTAGCGAGGCAGTTATTAAAGTTTTATTAAGGGCTCTTGCACATGGGCCGGCTGATGTATGTCCTCTGCCCAGGCAGCCCAGGTGCAGCATACAGCCTGTCATAAACATTGACATAAATGGCTGTGTGCTGCTGTACTTGTGTATATGGCAGCACTATTATAAATACAAGTACAGAATTTGGGTGTATACAAAAATTAGAAAATATTCTATATTCTATATTGTTGACACCTGTACTTGTGTTTACAATATTACTGCCATATACACTATATTACCAAAAGTATAGAGACACTTGCCTTTACATGCACATGAACTTTAATGGCATCCCAATCGAAGCCTAGGATCACATTGATGCGGGAATTAAATCATGCAAGTTCACCTGAACTTGCACCAATTCATTACTGCATGTCAGTCCCGACTTCAGGTGCGATTTTAGAGCCATCTGTGCGGGTTGCTGCACAGATGTCAATGGAAATCGCACCTGAAATTGCCAAAAGCAGTACATAAACTACTTTTGGTTTTGCGGCGCTGCACCGATTAGAACGATGCCGCTGCTGGCAATTGCTGGCAATTTGGCATGCGATTTGACATGTCAAATTGCATGCCAGAACCCACCAATGTGAACCAGGGCTTAGTCTTAGTTAGGGTTCAATACTGAGTTGGCTCACCTTTTGCAGCTATAACAGCTTCAACTCTTCTGGGAAGGTTGTCCACAAGGTTTAGGAGTGTGTCTATGGGAATGTTTGACCATTCTTCCAGAAGCGCATTTGTGAGGTCAGGCACTGATGTTGGATGAGAAGGCCTGGCTCTCAGTCTCCGCTCTAATTCATCCCAAAGCTGTTGAGGTCAGGACTCTGTGCTGGCCAGCCAAGTTCCTCCACCCCAAACTCACTCATCCATGTTTTTATGGACCTTGCCTTGTGCACTGGTGCTCAGCCATGTTGGAACAGGTAGGGGCCATCCCCAAACTGTTCCCGCAAAGTTGGGAGCATGAAATTGTCCAAAATGTCTTGGTATGCTGACGCCTTAAAAGTTCCCTTCACTGGAACTAAGGGGCCAAGCCCAACTCTTGAAAAGAACCCCACACCATAATCCCCCCTCCACCAAATGATTTGGATCAGTGCACAATGCAAGGCCCATTACTTTTGGTAATATAGTGTATATGAAAACAGCAGTGCTCAGGCATTTATGTCAACGACAAGCTGCATGCTGCACCCGGGCAGCCTGAATAGAGGAAATACATTGGTAATTAAGCTGAAGGGGCTCAGTTGGCCCATGTGCAAGAACCCTAAAATAGTGTGGTGCATCTTTTATGAAATAACGCTGAAAATGTGTGGCTTCTTGTACATCAGTTTTGTATACCAACGTACTAGTAAGTGAACGAAGTCACCAAGCTAGCACATTCGCTAAATTTCTCTAACTGATCTGTTAATATAAGCAGTTTGCTCAGCTTTTGATTTAATTAATGCATATCAAAAAACACAGTTAGTGTATTTTATATGACCAGCGATCTTACTCTGAATTATTGCCACTTATAAAGCATTGCCAACCCCTTTAGACCACTTTACAGAATTTGCCAAATCCCAAGATAACTGAACGTATATTTTCCTGTTATAGAACATATCAGTATCTCAAAAGGAAATACTTAAATAGCATGACACTACTGCTTGACATTTTTCATACTGGCTGTAGCATATTTTACATTTATATTCTTGATATGTTTCATACGTACATAATGAATATTGCCCTTATTGCAGTACTTCAGAAATCAGCAAATTATCTTTGTTCTCCATTGGGTGGCGCTGGTATTACAAAGAGTACACGTAGAAATGACACTTAGAAGTGATTGCAGAAGCCCAGTGAAGTGATTTTACACTTGTAGAAATCTACTTTGTTTTGATATTTCAGTAACAGTTAAGATATCCATTTTCACGAAGGTGAATATAGCTATGTAAAAATTAGTCCTACAATTTAACTGCATTAAAATTGGCAATTCATTTATTTAGGATTATTTACAATTACTTTCAGCAAAGAAAAAAAACTGTCCTTTTTACTTTACCTAGTCATGATTAGCATATTTTTGGTTATAAACTAATAAAGAAGGTGGCATGGTGACTGTGTGATTAGCACTCTAGGTTCATAAGCTATCAACATGGAGTTTATATGTTTCCCCTGTCTTTGTATTGGTTTCTTCCAGGTGCTCTGCTTCCTTTCCATATAACAAAAAGTTAGTTAACAAAAAGACCTAAATCTGCCCTAGTATGCAGGGACATTGGATTGTGAGCTTCTTTTTGGAATGGGATAGATGGAAATATACTTTGTACTTTGTAAAACAGTTCATTATATATATTGGTGATACATACTGTAAATATAAGAAATAAATTAAATAAAGAACACATAATACTATACATAATGTCTAAAAAAAACTTACATATAATGCATAACACAAAATAAAAAATTTAAAACTGCAAAATGATCAGACATTAATGGTCAAGGATCAGAACAGACTTCAGTACAACCCCATGGCTACACTGAAAGTTCTTCTTCTTACTGCCCAAGGTTTGCATTACAAGTGGAATTGTGCTTTGCCCAGTTAGGTCCATGTACCTCCCCAACTGCACATACATTCATTTCATGCTGCTCCATTCAGCTGCCGGAAGGGAAGAAAAATAGTCTTGTGTAAGCTCCAAATAGCTCAAGTCAGAGCTTACACAGGACTATGGAAAATTCCCATCCCATGTGACAGTGTTGGGCCAATCACCAAGCACATCTTCTTCTATAACTAATACTACTGGTTAATTTCCTGTCTCCCATCAGTAGAACGCAATGCAGCAGTGAAGGAAATGTGAACATATAATGATATTTGGCAGGAGGTCATTAAAAAACTATTATTCCTTTGTCTTGCATGGGCAAATGATTAGTAAAAATGAAAGGATTAATAATAATATATCAGAATATAATAATATATGATTCTGCAACAGCCTTATGCATTGCTGATAATACATTTGAATATTTAAAGTGGAAGAAAAACCTAACTATATCTATTCCTAAAAATATTCCCTCTTCCTACTTATCCTGCCTACCTTGTCTAAAAAAGATATGTGTACTTACCTATTTTTAAACTGCATTGGTCCAGTCACATGTTCCTGCTGCTCAATGTTGTGGTTTGCTCGTCAACAGCTCTGAATTCCAGAGCCGTGACATCACTCCTAGGCTCCCATGGCCCAGCCACTGTCAGCACTCCCTCTACTCCCCTGCAGCAGCCAATCACTGTCACTGGAAAGCTGGAGGTGTGGGATCATGTGACTGGACCAGAGAGGATACAAAAAGAGGTAAGTACACGCATCTTTTGTATAGGCTGGATAAGTAGGAAGAGGGGGAGGGGACATTTTAAGAATAGTTATAGTTACTCCTTACTTCCAAGAACCAAAGCATCAGTTTAAAGTACAACTGAAGGGAAAACTTATTTTGTTGTTTTGAATAGAGTGGAGAAGAATTAGAACGCCTGCTACTGTAAGTTTTTATTGCTGTCTGTGTCTTCTCATTAGGAAGAGTACCTCTCTCTCTATTTGTCCTGATTATTGTTGCCACTGAAAGTGAAAGAAAATCCAAAATTTTGAGTGGGTACCAGAACAGGAATAGATGGGGGGAAATCTTGTAATATGGACACTAGTTCTGGTGACCAGGGATTGCCCTCACTTTGAAGGGATGTCATCTCACTTCCCACTTGCTTGGAACAGATAGTTGAGGGAAATCTCCCAAACGGGACACAGATGGCAGATGATTACCTGACATATATAGTCCTCCCTTACAGTTCTTCAGTTCTACTTTGCAACAGTTTTAGATGCTTCTGAGATCATTCAGATTTCACTGAGAGGTGCATTTGTCTTGCAGTTGACCTACGTCTGATCTCCTCCAGCTCCATGCACGTTAGTGCTTTTTAAGCTCTTTGAACAGTGGTACTCAACTCCAGTCCTCAGGACCCACCAACAGGCCAGGTTTTAAGTATTAGCTTGGGGGAGATGCAGACTAGAATACTGCAATCACTGAGCAGCAAATTATATCACCTGTGATGCATTTCAGTTATCCTGCAAACCTGGCCTGCTAGTGGGTCCCGAGGACAAGAGTTGAAAACCACTGTCCTAGAAGCTGTTATTAGCATTTTTGTTCTGCTCCTAGAAGCTAAATAGTGTTATCCTATGTGTCCATGCATACTGCCTTAGACTATTAGCGTTTTTTGAGCTTCAGCATCTAGGAGCAGGAAAAAAAAATGTTTTGGAAGAGTTTTTTGGAGAGTTTTTGCAACAGAAAAAAATGCTGAATGCTCATAAACGCTTCTAAATGCTCCAAACTTCTTCTAAATGCTACTAAAATGCTCATAACAGCTTTTTTTTTTTATTCATGTACTACAAAAACACTAATAAAATGCTAATGCTCCTAAAAGCTTCTAAATGCTTAAAAGCTACTAAATAGCTTGCATGAAATTGCTATTACCAGCATTTTTTCATCCAGCATTTTCTTCTAGCTTCTAGCTTTTTTTGAGCTTATGCAAAATGCTAGTGTGCATGGAGCCTCCGAGGGGATCTTGCAATCATTTACACTTCAATGGGAATGTAAAACCCATCTGACACACAATAAAACTTATTGACACAGGCCTTTCCGTAACCACTTACCTACTGGGCACTCCACTTACCTACTGGGCACCCCTTTCCTGCCCAAGCCAATTTTCAGCTTTCAGTGCCGTCGCACTTTGACAATTGCGCTCGTCATGCAACACTGTACCCATATGAAATTTTTATAATAAATGTTCACATAAATAGAGCCCTCCTTTGGTGGTAATTAATCACCACTGTTTTTTTTGCTAAACGAAAAAAGACAAAAAAAACAAAACAAACATTTTTCATAGTTTGTTATAAAATTTTGCAAACAGGTAATTTTTCGCCTTTGCTGATGTGCGCTGATGAGGCTGCACTGATGGACACTGATTAGGTGGCACTGATGAGGCGTTAATGATGGGCACTTATAGGCTGCACTGATGAGGTGGCACTGTTGGGCATTGATGAGGAGGCACTGATGCTGCTGCACTGATAGGTGGCACTGATGAGCACTGGTAGGCACTGATTGGCAGCACTGTTGGGACTGCAATGATAATCAGGACACTATCAGTCTAGCTCTCCCTTTCACACAGGCCAGTTACCAGTACTCCTCTCCTCTCCTCACGCTGTCCTCACGCTGAATGCCGATAACTGGCTTGTGTTTACATTGTGATCAGCTGAGATTGGACACAGCTGATCATGTGGTAAAGGTTACCCCAATCTGTGATCAGTTAAAAATAAAAGGCAAAACATTTGTGTATACATATTTAAAAAAAAATCTAGTTTGCATTTTTGCCACATTTTGCATTTCTCTGCAGTCAGGGTACGCTAGTGTACATGTAGCTTAAGTCTGCCTCAGAGTTCACAAGTTTTTCCTTTGCAACCTCTCTTGGAAGAGTTGTATCCTGAATGTGATCCCCTGGATAGGGTATTTGTTTTGCCAAGGAGATTTTCTCTTCTTTATCCTATGGAGAAAATGTTTTTGAAAAAGTGGAGTATGCCCACAGTGGATGCGGCGGTATCTTTGTTTATTTTTCCAATTTAAAACACATAAACAATACAAAAAAACAGAGAAGGAAAATGCCATCAACAGACGATGGTACGAACTGTTGGCTATGCAGAGCCCATTTAGTATTGGTGAATAGGAACTGTCTCAGTAGACGGATGGAAACAATCAGATATATGGACTTAGACATAGCCAAAAACAAGAGAAAAAAAAAAAAGTTCTCTCCAAACAACTCCAGGTAAGGTGACATCTTGTAGTCTTCCAACACATTCAAATCCACACACATCCACACAATCACACACACCAAGCTCTCTTCTACAGAACCAGAAGGAGATGGTAATCAGTTCCCTAGAGGCACGTCTGTGAGGAAACCAGGTCTGCCCACTTGGCAGCAGAGCTATCTAGCCATGGCTGCCAAACTTTGGTAAACTTTTTGGCACAAGCCCTACCTTTGTAAATAAGTTTATATAACGGTAGTGCCTGATTAATCAGGCAACATAGATAAGTGAGAGTGGGTGGGGCCTGGTCCCTCCAGTGCAGCAGAATTGCCCTTTTTGCATAAAAAAATATTAAGCTAAACATAATACATTTAAAAACCCAATGTACAAAGTTATCTAAGACTCCATGGAGGCCCACCTCTGGGGTCCTGGGGGCCAGTAAATTAAAATGAGTGGTGAGCATATCAAACAGCGCAATCCAGAACTGATCTAAACCTTGGCATGACCAAAACATGTGCATTGCATTGGCAGAAACCTCCCCACATCTAGGACATGAGGCCTGGTCCGCAAGTCTCATCCTATTTAGTTTAGCAGGTGTATAGTGTAGTTGATGGATACATTTAAAATGTATAAGCTTGTCTGCCGTGCTGATAATATCTTCCATGAAGGTATCCATAACCTCCTCCCAGTCCTCCTCCACGAGATCAGGAATATTCTCCTGCCATTTCGCACCCGAGGAGGAGAGGGGGTGGGAGCACCATACAGTGTGGTCACCAGCTTGTCCATATAGGGATCTGCCATAAGATGTTCAAGGGGGGGGTCACTATCAGCTCTACTGCCCGCCTCCCAAACTGAGTCTGTACCGCATGACGCAATAAAAGATATTTAAAGAAAAACATATTATGTATATTAGCCCGTTCCTTCAATACATCAAACGAGACAAAGTTTCCCCCCACATATACATGAGATACATAAACTATACCCCTAGCAAGCCACCAGGAGGTATCTGGGTGTTGGTACAGTTCCTCAGTTCCTTGAAGTTGACATTGTGCCAAAGCGGAGCATTCAATTGGGAGGGAGTCCACATCCTCAGAAAGCACCTTCTGCGCCACAGACCATGTTAGGAACCCTACATCTGCAGGAGAAAGCCTATTACATAGGGTTGGTTTCCAGCAGTGTACCTCATCCCTAAGACTATTTGGGCTCTCCAGGAGAGCCCCCAAAAGAGTTGTGGAGGGAGCGGGAGACTCCGACTGAAACCAGTTATGTATGTAGGCCAATTGAGAGGCTAGAAAATAATTGTAAAAATTTGGGCAGGCCAGGCCACCCCTCATAATAGAAGCTTGGAGGGACGTCCTAGCTATCCACGCGTGTACATTATTCCAAATAAACCGGGACACTAAGGTATCTATTAGGCGTAATAGTCTTTTAGGGAGAAATATTGGGGAGGCTCGGAGGAGATAAAGTAATTTAGGGAGGAAAATCATTTTCAATATGTTGATTCTGCCAATTAAATTTAGGGGTAAGGATGCCCAAACCTGGAGTCTCAACTCCATCTGAAATATCACTGGGGATATGTTAATGGATTCATATAGTGAAAAGTCCGTGTTGACAGTAATGCCTAGATATTTAAAAGTTTGGGAGACTTGTAGCTGGGAAGATTGTAGGTAATTGTAGTCTCTTGGTGGGCCTATGGGAAAGCTATGGATTCATCCCAGCCAACCTCAAGGCCTGAAACAGCTCTGAACCCCTCCACCACCTTCATAAGACCCCAGAACGAGGCCTCAGTCCCATCTAGGTACACCAAAGCGTCGTCTGCATATAATGATATTTTCTCCTCCAGCGGGCCCCAATGGATCCCCCCCACCTCTGTAGTCTGTCTAACAGAGATGGCCAGCATCTCTATCACCAGGGCATTAAGGAAGGGGCAACCCTGACGGGTACCACGCTGGAGAGAGAAAAGTGGTGACACATCTTTATACGTACAGACTCTGGCACAAGGGTTAGTATAGAAGAGTCGGACCCATTGAATGATGTTTCCTTCAAATTCAAATCTGGACAGCGTCTCCCATAACAATGACCATTTGACCGTGTCAAAAGTCTTTCTGATATCTAAGGCTAATGCTAGGCCACTATGTTTATGGTGTGCGGCCCCAGCAACATGTAAATACAGGCGATATATATGTTTTTTAGGTGTATGTGGTGCTCACCTAGTGCTAATCAGATAGACATGAACTAGAATATATTTTGACAAGACACACCTGTAATGGGCCGAGTATAAACCAACCCCTTACACCAGTATTACTGTAATAGAGAAAAAAACATACTAATTCCGACCAATATCCCATGCTTAGGGAATAAAATACGAAAAGTAATTTGATGAATTTCACACTAGTTGCCTTAAACCAGTATGCCGGGGGTTAATACTCGCCGGCGCAAGTCCACAGAGAGCTCTACCTTGCTGTGTTAGGAGTGTCACTGCTGACTGTGGGATGAATAGTTCTCCCTCAGCGGGGATGGCTCATGAAAAATAAGATCAGCAGAAAAAATCTCATTGCGCAAATATCACATAGCAGGTCAATAGTAAGGACGCTGTAAGAATTGTGCACTCATGTGTCCCAGTGCCGATCAACCGGCACTGTCTGTCACAGCGTCTGTATTAGCGTGTGTGAAAGCTGTTTCCGTATCTTCCCCAGCGTGCGTTCCACCGCTCGGGAGCTGAAACCAAGGGACCGGAAATTATGTCAGAAATAGGCGAGACTTCTATGTATTTCGTGTTTCCCTTGAACACGTCATCAGGAAGGAAACAATATAGTTGGTATTTCTAGTTATCTCCACCATATGTAACTGCAGGGCCCTATGTGCTGCAACTACAGCAGATTGGGAGGAGGGAGAGGGGGATTTTGCATAGTCCGACCGGGCAGTACTCACTTCCTCTTTTAGTGTCTGCTTCTGCCCGGTGGGTCGCTATATGACTAATGTAAAAACCATCGGGATACTGCTTTAAAGGTGTCCCAGGTGTAGGTCACTGAGGCCAAGTCTGTGGCCTCAGTTCAGTTATGCTGCAAATTTTAACTTGTCAATTTTAACTCTTTCCCCTTTGTCTTCCGAGGAAGCCCATAACGGGCTCAACTTCCAAGTCCTAAAAGTAGGTCTATGCCCCAGAAACAGCTCCAGTTTCATAGGCGAGTGGTCTGAGAGAGTTTGTGCTAGATAAGAAACATCCCCCAACCAGGGTAGAGCTCGGGGGGGGGGGGGGGGGC
>BLSH010333321.1:2090446-2112308 GCA_018402905.1 Glandirana rugosa | reverse complement strand
ATTAAATGTAATCTATGGGGGACATAGCTCTATATGTCATAGATTTAGTATCAGGGAATCTCAGACGCCAGATATGTAGATATTTATAGGCCGCACACCAGTTAAGTAGAACCTTGCTGTCTCCAGAAGTGGGTTTCAGCCTATCCATCGCTGGATCCATCACGGCACATAAATCTCCAAACAGGAGTGCAGGGCAGTGAGGGAGCGTAGCCAGATGCACCGAAACCTTGGTAAGGGTCATCTGTACATGAACCGGGGGGCATAGATCTCCACCAAAATAATCGGGGAGGCATGTACAGCTGCATGTAAAATTATATATTTCCCTTGCAGTTCAGAGATAACCTGTATACAGACAAAAGGAAGGCCCTTGAGGACCATTATAGAGACTCCTCTGGCAAAATTAGAGTAGGTGGAGTGCACTGCCCACGCTACCCAATGTTTTTTAAGAGCCATTATCTTAGAGCCCATCAGATGTGTCTCTTGGAGACATAAAATATGCAGTTGATGTGCTCTAAGATAATCAAACAGCTTTGCCCACTTAAATGTAGAGTTCAGGCCACGTACATTCCAAGAGACCAATATTACCTTAGCCATAAATAAGCAACAATACAGGAGTCACAGGATATTAACAGTGTAACATATCTCACCCATATTGAGGCGTAGGCAAGCAATAGGTTCCATCTGCAGAGAGAGCACACAATAATACAAGCCACATACACACCACACTCAACCCGAAGCTCAGGAGCCTGGAGAAATTGAAAAAGGATAAAAATAAAAAACAATCCCCCGGAATAAAAAGCCTCCAAGGAACTTGGAGCAGGCTTTATCCCCAAACAAAGTGCTATGGTGGGAACTGTGACCATAGTCTCAGAACATACTGCAATAGGGTGAAGCAACATGAGCCTCCAGGAGGAGGGCACCCCCAGGCAGGGAGAAACTGCTTGTCTGAGCCACAGCATCTGGATAACAGGACAAACTATGGTTGCAAAGGCCCAGATCTCATGTTGTCATCCCTCAATCTGTCGTCGAGGGTGAGAGGTGCAGGAAACACAGACGTCCAATAAGGACAGGATAGGGTCATAGGGTTTAAGATCAGGTTCACGATGAAGAGGTAGAGGATCTCAGTGAGTGATGAACAGAATCCAGCCAGGAAAGGACATTTTCAGGCGTGTTGAAAAAATGCGTCTGACCTTGGTGGGTGACCTGCAGACGTGCAGGGAACAGCATGGCATATGGCAGGGCATGCTCCCGCAGCTTCTGTTTGGCAAATTGGAACTGTGCTCTTTGCTTTCTGACTGTAGCGGAGTAATCGAGGAACAGAGAAACTACTGCGTTGTTAATGAAAAGGCAGTCCTTGTTTCTAGCAGCCCGCAAGGCCGCATCCCTGTTGCGGTAATTGAGCAGACGAATAACCATCGGACGTGGAGGGTTCCCCGGGGGCAGTAGTCTGCCCGGAACTCTATGAACCCGCTTAATATCAAAGCATGGGGAGAAGCAATATTTCCCAAATTCTTCCTCAGAGCTCAGGCAGTACACGTCCGCTCACATCTCACTTCCGGTCACGCCCCCTGATGTGGCAGTATCTTGTCTTAATAAAAATTTGACTTGCCCGGTAAACAATGTCCAGGTCTTTATCCACTAACCTACTGGGCACTTTTACCCCCTTCCTGCCCAGGCTAATTTTCAGCTTTCAGGGCTGTCGCATTTTGAATGACAATTGCGCAGTCATGCTATACTGTAATTTTTATCCTTTTTATTTCACACAAATAATGCTTTCTTTTGATGTTATATGAAAAAAGACTGAAAGTTTTTCATAGTTTGTTATAAAATTTTGCAAACAGGTAATTTTTCTCCTTTCCTAATGTGTGCTAATGAGGCTGCACTGATGGGCACTGATAAGCTGCACTGACGGGCACTGATGAGGCGGCACTGGTAGGCAACACTAATGGGCACTAATGAGGCAGCACTGGTGGGCACTAATGAGGAGGCACTGATAGGTGGCATTGATGGGCACTGATAGGAAGCACTGATAGGTAGCACTGATGGGCATTGATAGGTGGCACTGATCGGCACTAATAGGTGGCACTGATAGGTGACACTGATATGCACTGATTG
The DNA here is from genome assembly GCA_018402905.1 of Glandirana rugosa. Taxonomy (NCBI): domain Eukaryota; kingdom Metazoa; phylum Chordata; class Amphibia; order Anura; family Ranidae; genus Glandirana; species Glandirana rugosa. The sequence goes on along the minus strand of BLSH010333321.1, from coordinate 2,110,193 downwards.
GCATCACTGATGACTACTGATTGTCAACACCGATGAGCACTGATTGGCAGCACTGATGGCCACTGATAGGCAGCGCTGATGGCCACTGTTGGGGCTGCACTAATAATCAGGACACTGATAATCAGTGCCCTTATTATCAGTGTAGATGTCCCTTTCACACAAGCTGGTTACCGGCTCTCCTCTCCTCACATTATCAGTGTGAGGAAGGGAATGCCGATAACTGACTTATGTTTACATTGCGATCAGCTAAGATTAGTAGATCTAACAAAGAGAGCTTCACTGTTTCAGGTGCTTGATAGATTTTGTGCACAGGGGTAAAAGAGGCAGTTCTGGTGACCCAAAGCATTTATTCCAGTCTCTTCACAGTCCCAAAGCAGAACGGGGATGTGTGGCCAATCCTGGACCAATAGGGCCTGAACAAGTCTCTCAAAGTTCTGTCTTTTCATATGGAATTGGATCATTCAGTGATGGCCTCAGTCCACCAGGAAGATTTTCTGGCATCCATAGACATCAGGGATGCTTATATCCATGTGCCCATTTTTCTTGCACATCAAAAATCCCTATACATTGTGGTATAGAACCTGCACTTTCAGTTTCAGTTTCAGTCCCTGCCTATTAGTGCTGGACCTGGTGCTGGGCTTGGTGAGAATCCAGGGTGTTTGCATCCTGGAATATTTGGATAACCTGTTGCTCAGTGCAAGGTTGCTCTTCAGCTGAGGCAAAATGTATCTCTCGTGATTCATACAATGGAGAGTCTGGGGTGGATTTTCAATCTGGAAAAGTTAGAGTTAGAGCAATCACAGAGCCTGGAGTATCTAGGCCTGATCCTGGACATGGTCCATGCAAAGGTGCTTTTGCCTCCAGGATAGGGCCTTTCTCTGAGAATTCAGGTGGCAAATTCTAAGGAGTCTTAGGGTTTCATCTATTCATCTTTGCATGAGACTGCTGGAGAAGATGGTGGCCACAGTCAAGTTGGTATCATATGCTCAATTTCATTTCAAACCATTACAGAGGAAAATCCTATTAAAATGGAACAGGAGAATTCAGTCATTGGACAGTCATTGGACTGTGGAATGTTCCTAGACCCCAGAGCGCTTCAGGCATTAAAATGATGAATGATCCTTAAGATCCTGGAGAGAGGGAAGTTGTTTCTTCCAGTCGCTTGGAAGGTGCTCATTACTGATCCCAGTCTGACAGGATGGGGGGCCGTAATGGGTGCTTGTCAGTACAGGGGACCTTGTCTCTCCAGGAAGGGAGCTTTCCCATTAACATAATGGATATTTGGACTGGTTCACTGGACAATACAACTGTGGGAGCTTCCAGTCAGAGTCCAATCATTATATATTACCCATCAGGATGGCATCAGGAGTCGGGCTGTTCAGATGGAGGTGGATTATATTCTTGCTTGGTAGAATGTCATGTCCTAGCTCTGTCTGTAGTTGATATCCCAGTTGTAGAAAATTGGCAGGCAGACTTTCTCAATCATTAGCAGTTGGTGCCAGGGGAGTGTTCTCTTCGTTCGAGGTGTTCAGTGCAATTTGTCAATGTTGGGGCACTCTGGATGTGGATTTTCTAGTTTCCAGATGCAATGCAAATCTGGAGAGATTTGTCTCCAGAAGGTGGGATCCAGAGTTTGTAGGGATAGATGCCCTAGTAACACAGTGGGGCCTGTTCTCTCTAATTTATACTTTTCCACCAGTTCAGCTGCTTTCACATCTGTTACACTGATCCAGGAAGAGAAGACACCGGTGATTTTGGGTGCTCTGGCTTGGCTCAGGAGAGCCTGGTATGCTGGCATTGTGAACTTGGCAGTAGACAGTCCTTGTGCATTACCGGTCCAGCCAGATCTCCTGTCTCAGGCTCCAATATTGCATCCTGCTTTACAGTTGCTGGGTTTGATGGCTTGGTTATGGAGACCCAGGTGCTAAAAAGACTGAGGAGTTTCAGACTGGGTGAGTCATGCCTACAATACTGAAGGCCAGAAAGCCTTCTTCTAGGAAAAGTTTTCATAGGATTTTGAGGTCTTCTGTTGCAGTCCCCCTAAGTACATGATTGGGAGCATTCTCTAATAAGAGGTAGAAATTAAATTAGCCTTAAGTACCATTAAAGGTTGGGTATCACATTGATGGTTTATTTCTAGGGACCAATTGTCTCTTATTCGTTGATACGCACTTTTGTGCAGGGGGTAACCCATATCGTTCCACTTGTTAAAGGCTAGATTCACCTTTCATAACATGCTACACCCATATCCAGGGAGCTTGTGTCATGGAGAGGAAATTGTTTTTTCAGTTTGCTCAGTGTTTTCTAAAGTCTGTTTTGGGAACTGGAATCTGGGATTTCTAAGTGATCCAGGTAGGATGAAATCTCTAATGGGTCCAGGTTTTCAGAACAACCATCACACTAATTGTCCAGATGTGTGCTGAGCTATTAGTAATGACCTGACCATGGTTCTGAGCTCCACCCTGGCAGACAGGAGGTCTGGCCCAGCAGTCAGGATGAGAGCTTCACCTAGGAGAGAGGTGGGAGCCAGTGCAGTAAGAGGCTGCTAGCTGAGGCAATGGAGGTGGTGAGCGACCAGTCTTTGGGAGACAGACAAATGCCTAAACGTTAAGGCCAGAGCAGGAGTGCTGCATGTACAAGCCTGGGGCTTTGTTTTGGAGCAAGAGTGAAATGCTAAAAACCCCTGCGAGGGAACCCTGTTATTTTGTGTTTTCTGAACTCTCTTTTAATAAAAATGGACAAGAAAAGCCCTTAAAAAGAAGAAAAGCGAGTGGCGGTGTCCTTAAAAGCTCTACATTTGATGCTAGTCCTTACACATTTTACTAAAGGAGCAGTCTCTGCACCCTCTGAGCCCCCATGGCAACAGCGGGCCAGGGATCTTCTCCCCACACCTACTGTCAGTAAAATGACCGCTTCTGTGGTCTGTGGCCGTGTGCACGCGCCTGTGCGTGTACGCGCGAGTTCGCGTGCGCGCGCGCCCCTGCACGCCAGTGGCGCCAGAATGGTCTATTTAGCTGGACAGCACCCTGCAGCAGATGCTGTCCGTTCTACAGCATTCCGGTGACCAGTTTACCCCCAGCGTCTGCTCTGAAGAGACTTCCTGTTCCTGTGAACCTGGCTCCCACTTTGGACTTTGCTACTTGCTGCCTACCTTGACCTCGGACTGTTTACGACCACTCTCCTGCCTGTGCCCTTTGTACTTCAGCTACCTGCCCGTTACCGACCTAGCCTGTACCCAACTACCCGTTTGCCTGATCCCTCTGTACCTTGCTGCCAGCCAGTTGCCGACCCGGACCGTACCAATATCCTTCAGTCTGCACGAGCTTCAGTGGACTCATAGCAACCAATAGAGACTTGTCCAGCCCTCGTGCTCCTCTGCACTCCCGAGCTCCCTGTCTGCACTACCAGGGGTTCGCGAACCAGGGCCGCAAGAGAAGTTGCCCCCGCATAAGCCAGACTCAACCACCAGGTACGTGACAGCAACGGACAGCCATGTCTGAGCCGGGGCCCTCTCCCATGGAGGAAGTATGCGCACATCTTGCTGGCCTAACTCAAGTGGTGAGAAGTCTTCAGGATGGGTACATCCGCTTGAAAGATCAAGTGTGGGAGCTGACAGTTCCAGACCCTGTCAGTGAAGGGTCAGCGCCTCAGCGCACCATAGTGACTTTGCCTACCGAACCCAATGTACCCATACCCGAGCGATTTTCAGGGGACCGCAGGAAGTTTCGGGCCTTCCGCAACTCGTGTGAGTTGTACTTTTCCCTCCAGACCCACACCTTCTCTTTGGAAGCCACCAAGGTGGGTCTGGTGATCTTCCTTCTCTAATGAGCCACAAGCCTGGGCTCATCGTCTGCTGGAGCAGTACGCCCCTGAGACCGTCACCTTGGACTGTTTCTTTCAAGCCATGGCCCGACTATATGAGGACCCGCACCAAGCCGCCACTGCAGAGGTGGCACTCTACGCCCTCCAGCAAGGTCATCGCACCAAGGAGGAATACGTGGCTGAGTTCAGGCGCTGGAGCTCTGACACCGCCTGGAAGGATGTCGCTCTGTGCTACCAGTTCAGGTTGGGACTTTCCGAACCCCTGAAAGATAAGTTGGCGCGTGTCGGAGTGTCACCTACTTTGGATGCCTTAATCAACCTGGCCATACAAATTGACCGCCTGCTGAGGGAGCGCCGGGCGGAGAAGACCACCTGGGGGCCCCCCTCTCGAGTGCCCAGCCACCTGGGACAAAGCCCGGCTACTACTGCCTCCTTATCCTCTCCACAAAACCATCCTGAGTCCGTGCAAATCGGGCCTATCCCTGTCTACTGAGGAACGTCAGAGATGAATGGCCCTCAACCTGTGCCTCTATTGCAGGGGTTCAGGGCATCTTGTCAGGAGCTGCCCCGCTAAGGCCGATAAGGGCGGGCCACCTGCTTGTGGAGAAGTACTATCATTACCAGGCCTCCCGTCCCATCTTGTTCTCTCCATCTACCTGCAGCTTCCCGGCGGGAGCATCCAGATACCAGCCATCCTAGACTCGGGAGCCTGTAGTTGTTTTGTCGACCTCACTTTTGCCACCCAACATCAGATCCCGCTCCGGCCCAGGGAACACCCAATGGTCATCCGATTGGCAGATGGTTCGAAGATCAAGCCTGGCACGGTTACCCACCAGACCCTGCCTATACCGGCCCGGACGGCCCATGGCCACAAGAAACTTCTGCTTTTGGACGTTATTGCCTCCCCACTGTTCCCTGTGATCCTCAGCCTCCCATGGCTCCGCATCCACAGTCCCCACATCAACTGGAACACGGGAGAGGTTCAGTTCCGGTCCCCATATTGCCTGAACCACTGCCTCCAGTCTCCCCAAAGGGCACCACCAGTACTACTCGGTCTCAGTCCTGAGCCAGACCAGGAAACCCGATTGGCCATTCCCAAAGCATACCACGACTTCCTGGATGTTTTCAGTAAGAAAGGAGCTGACTCCTTACCACCCCACAGGCCATACGATTGTCTGATAGATCTGCTACCGGGAACCGAGGTCCCTTTCGGTAGAATCTTTCTCCTTTCTGAAGTGGAGCTAGTGGCCCTCAAGGCCTACCTTGATGAGAATTTACAAAAGGGCTTTATCCGTCCATCTACATCCCCGGCAGGAGCTGGGATCTTCTTTGTAGAGAAAAAGGATCATACCCTTCGACCATGTATCGACTACAGGGATCTTAATAAGATCACGGTCAAAAACCGGTATCCGTTGCCCCTAGCGCCTGAGTTGTTCCTTGGCTCTGCAGCAGTGTTCACCAAACTGGACCTTCGGGGGGCTTATAACCTGATCCGCATTTGGGAGGGGGATGAATGGAAGAAGGCCTTCTGGACTCGTTTTGGACATTTCGAGTACCTGGTCATGCCTTTCGGGCTTTGCAATGCCCCAGCCACGTTTCAGCACTTGGTCAATGACATTTTCAGGGACTACCTTGACTTGTTCTTGGTAGTCTACCTAGATGACATCCTTATCTTCTCCCCCTCCTTGGAAGACCATCGCAAGCACATCAAGTGCGTACTCAACCGCCTACGACAACACGGCTTGTACGCAAAGGCAGAGAAATGCGCCTTTGAGTGCACCGACATTTCCTTCCTGGGGTTCCACATCTCCACTGCAGGTACTACTATGGACCCCCAGAAGGTTTCAGCTATCCTCGAATGGCCAACTCCTGCAGACAAAAAAGCGGTGCAGCGTTTTGTAGGATTCGCTAATTTCTACAGGATGTTTATCCGAGGATTCTCTGCTGTCATATCCCCGATTACCCAGTTAACGAAACAGAACCCTCGCTTTGTCTGGACTCCTGAAGCACAAACAGCTTTCCAAACCCTAAAGAAGCTGTTCACCTCAGCACCCGTCCTAAAGCATCCTGACTCCACATTACCTTACATCTTGGAAGTGGATGCCTCGGAGACCACGGTCGGGGCCATACTGTCTCAAAGACGGGGACTCAATGCTTCTTTGCATCCCATTGCCTTTTTCTCTCTCCCCCGGAGAGAAACTATGACGTTGGGGACAGAGAGCTTCTGGCCTTCAAGTCTGCTCTGACGGAATGGCGCTATCTCCTGGAGGGAGCAGTCCACCCAATCCTGGTCTTTACGGACCACAAAAACTTGGAGTACCTGCGGACTGCCAAGCGACTCAAGCTCCGTCAGGCCTGTTGGGCTTTGTTCTTTTCCCAGTTTCAGTTGCACATCACCTACCGGCTGGGATCTAAGAACGTCAAGCCAGATGCTCTCTCCAGGATGTTCCATGTCACCGATAAAGTTCCTCCACCGTATACTATCCTGCCCCCTCACAACTTTCGGCCCCTACTGACTCTGGACTTTCCACAAGAGATGGGTTGTGGTGGTCGGGTACCCAGATTTTTGTGCGCGCGCCAGTGGCGCCAGAATGGTCTATTTAGCTGGACAGCACCCTGCAGCAGATGCTGTCCTTTCTACAGCGTTCCGGTGACCAGTTTACTCCCAGTGTCTGCTCTGAGAAGACTTCCTGTTCCTGTGACCCCGCCTTCCCCTTTGGACTTTGCTACTTGCTGCCTGTCTTGACCTCGGACTGTTTATGACCACTCTCCTGCCTGTGCCCTTTGTACTTCAGCTGCCCCTTACCGACCTAGACTGTACCCGACTACCCGCTTGCCTGATCCCTCTGTACCTTGCTGCCAGCCAGTTGCCAACCCGGACCGCACCACTATCCTTCAGTCTGCATGAGCTTCAGTGGACTCATACCAACCATTAGAGACTTTCCAGCCCTCATGCTCCCCTGCGCTCCCGAGCTCCCTGTCTGCACTACCAGGGGATCGCGAACCAGGGCCGCAAGAGAGGTTGCCCCCGCATAAGCCAGACTCAACCACCAGGTACGTGACACCTACTCTTACAATTTAAAAACGTGTGCCCTTATGGGGCTTTGCCCACCCAGCCACGTCCTTCATTCACAGGGCTCTGTTAATAGGAGAACTACAACTACCCTCAGTTATTGCGACTAATGTCCTGTAGTTTTGAATGAACTACCAGGGTGCTGATGAGCGTTCTATGTAGGTCGTTGATTCTTCCTTTCATTCAGTAACTGCCTGCCCATACGAGGTACGGACAGACAGCTACACTGACAGTCTGCAAGAGCCTTGCATTGCACCCATCTACTTATCTTGCACTGCTTTACAGGCTCCTAATAAAGTAAAATAATAAATGCATATTTTTACCTGTAAAATGCATTATTATTATTTATAATTAATCATTTTTTTTAAAAGGTGAACTTAGCCTTTAACCACTTCCCGCCCGACGTATAGACAAATGACGTCCAGGCGGGGGGTTTATTATCCTGACTGGACGTCTATTGATGTCCTCAGGATAATCCGCAATCGCGCGCCCCTGGGGGCGAGCATCACGGCGATCGGTGGTGCCGTGCGTCGGTCTGACCCACTGCATTACCGACCGAGGTAAAAGGCTTCGATCCGAAGCCTTTTACCATGTGATCAGCCGTGACCAATCATGGCTGATCACAGTGTAAATAGGAAGAGCCGTTTATCGGCTTTTCCTCTGCTCAGGTCTGCAGACCTGAGCAGCGGAGAGCCGATCGGCTGCTCGCCTGATGAGAGGGGGCTGCGCTGAATGTTTATCAGCGCAGCCACCCTCAGGATCACCCCACTGGACCACCAGGGAGCCTGCCCAGGACCACCAGGGAGCCCCCCCCGGACATCACAAAGAGGCCGCCCAGGACCACCAGGGAAGGACCACAGAGGCCACCCAGGACCACCAGGGAGCCCCCACTAGACCACCAGGTAAGGGCAATATTGTGCACTGCAGGGATGGCACTGTGCCCATGTATGATGCCTGCCAGTGCCATCCCTAACAGTGCTTGTTGCACCAGTGCCCACCACTGCCACCTATAAGTGCCCACCTGTGCCCACCTGTGCCACCTATCAGTGCCCATCTGTGCCACCTATGAGTGCCTAACTGTGCCACCTAAAAGTGCCCACCTGTGCCACCTAAAAGTGCCATCTATCAGTGCCTCCTTATCAGTGCGACCTCATCAGTGCTCGTCAGTGTAGCCTCATCAGTGCCCGTCAGTGTAGCCTCATCAGTGCCCATCAGTGTAGCCACATCAGTGCCCGTCAGTGAAGGAGAAAATGTACTTTATACAAACTTTTGTGACAGAAACAAAAAAAAATTTTTTTTTTTTCAAAATTTTCAGTCTTTTTTTTTATAGCGCAAAAAATAAAAATCGCAGGGGTGATCAAATACCACCAAAAGAAAGCTCTATTTGTGGGAACAAAATGATAAAAACTTTGTTTGGGTACAACGTCGCTCGACCGCGCAATTCTCATTCAAATCGCAACAGCACTGAAAGCTGAAAATTGGTGTGGGCGGGAAGTGTTCTAAGTGCCCGGTATTGAAGTGGTTAAGTCTCCCCTGTGTCCATGGGACTTGAATTTGGTTGTGTCTGTTTTCAAAAAAAACACCTTTTGAACCAATTTGAGAGATTCCATTAGTGCTTTTGACTTGGAAGGTGCTTTTTTTTGGTAGCGATCACTTCAGCAAGAAGGGTTTTGAAGTTGGCGGCTTTTTCCTGAAGGGAGCCATTGTTAGTCCTCTACCATGACAAGGTGGTGCTACATCCTCAACCATCATCCTTGCCGAAGGTGCTTTTGAGTTTTCATTTGAATCGGTTTCACCTTTCTTTTTTTCCCAGTCCTCAGTCCTTGGGAGAGAAAGCCCTGCACACATTAAATGTGGTTTGGGCTGTCAAACTTTATCGTCAATGTTTTTATTTGAGTTTAACAATTTACAAGACATAGTGATTTACAGTACAGAGTCATTTTACATTACCGTACATAGGAGTATCTACTAAGAACTCTTGACCCGTACATAATGCATTAATACATTGATAGTTGATCTTCACCCCCGGAATTTGTTTATTCCTGGGTGCGATGATAGATAGGCCTACATATCTTTAGCCTTCTGGACCCGTTGATAAAACGATCAGGTCGGCTGAAGTTAGGCTATCTCTGTAGTGGTGCGGATCAACTCATAGAAATTGTTGTTTTATCCGCTGAGGTTTCTCAGTCGGACATTTTCAAACCATATTCAAAGACAAGGGTATGAATTAACTATAAACAGAAAGAAAGAATTAAAAATGGAACAATTCCCTGATGCCATAGGTACCATTCTGTGTGTGTGAATGTAGTCTATGCTGTAACATCCTAGATATATTGAGGCCGGGCGGCCCCCCCCCCCCGGAAGCACCCCATTTGGGTTCACTTTTGTGCCTCCGGGGTGTGCCCCCCACCCCCACCAATAGTTTCCCTATCTTAGTTTGCTACTTGTTTACAAAGTGACATAGTCGTGTGTTTATCCACACATGCCATGGGTGCCAACTTTTGGTAGTTTTTTCCCTCCTGCCTTGACTAGATGCATGCATGAGTTCGTAGCCACAATGCGCGTTTATCAGATCTACTGTGTCAGCGATCTTCGGAATTAAGTTGGTCTTCCATAATCTTGTGATACTCAACCTGGCCGCCAACAGTATGTGTGTCACCACGTGCCTACATTGGTATGGGATATTTTCTATTGTTAGGTTCAGGATTCCTAGCTCTGGTGAGACCCTCTGAGGGGCTCATGCAATCTCGGTTATCATTTGGAATATTTCTTTCCAATAGTTGTGGAGGAAAGTACATTTCCACATTATGTGTGTAATGTCTCCTGCTGAGTTTGTGCATCTCCAGCATAAGTTGGAAATAGTTTCGCTGGTGTCAAGTACCACCTAAGGTGGATTTTGTATGCAAGTTCCCAAAGTGCCGAGCATTGGGTGGCTGTAAATATTGACTTCAATGCTGTGTGCCATTGTTTTTCTATTAATTTGGTTCCCAGGTCCTGTTCCCATCTGGAGTGGGCTTTATTTTTTAAGAATACATGCTTTTGTTGCATACTGTTGTATAATATTGATATGCCTTTATCAGTTTTTTGGGGATTATTAAAGAATGACCAAATCGTGTATGGCACTGAGTAAAGGATGGGTGTAATTGCCTTGAGGCATGCTCTCACTCTATGGTATGTGAAAAGTTCTGTGAGTGGAAGGTTGTATTCTGATAGAATTTTTTGAAAGGATTTAATTTGTGAGTTAGATCTGAGGTCTGCTAGGTGCGATATGCCCCTGGCTCTCCAGTGTCTTAGGTTCAAGTCACTGGTCACCTGTTCAAGGATCCCTATAGGGAACAGAGGTTGGACATTCTCCGAATGTTGTTTCAATTTCTTTATCATAGTTTGCCATGCGATGGCTGCAGCTTTAGTGGTGGAAGCTGCAGCTGATGGGATGTTTACTCCTAGTGGTGTACTTATTACCCAGTCCCTCAGTCGAGATTGGGTAATGGAGGTAGCCTCCATATCGCTCCAGATTTTAGTGGGCGTGGGGAGAAACCAATTCTGGATTGGTGCTAGAATTGCTGCTGCATGATAATCCTCGAAATCTATCGAACCTGTTCCTCCTGCCTGTTTGTGTTTAACTAGAATTGCTTGTTTGCATCTCGGCCTAGTTCCTTTCCAGATGCACCGGTTAAGGGCAGTCTGGAGTGATTTAAAATATGATTTGGGAAGTTGTATTGGGACGGTTCTAAAGACGTACAGTATCTGTGGTAGGTGTAACATTTTGAAGGCTGCCAACCTTCCGCTCCATGTTATTTCGTGTCTAGTCAGGGTGCTAGAATCTGATTTAAGCTTTTCTAGAGCTGGTGCATAGTTTGTGGCAAATAGATTTTTAACCGATTTGGGTAATTGAATCCCCAAGTAGCTGATACTGTCTTTGGCCCATATAAATGGCTGTTGAGATTGTAGTAGATTGCTCTTAGTTAGTTGATACCCAGTTCCAGCACATAAGATTTTGTTACAAAAGTTTGTTGTTGGTGGGTCCGGTAAGATCCCCCAGTGATGAAGAAGTTGAAGGCCTTCTTGAATGTTTTCCACTTTGTGGGTGGTATCTTGCTTTGAAATTAACAATGTAGCTGGGTATTTCCATTTGGATTGAATTTTGTGGTTGTGTAGGCCTTTCGTGATGGGGTTTAGTTCTCTCCGTAGTTGGAGAGTGTATCTGGAAAGATCTGGGAATATTTGTACGTTTTTGTACAGTTGTGGAAGGGCGGACATTTTCCTCATTCCGGCTATGAGTTTTTCTTTAGTCTGAAAGAAGTGGACTCTCATCAGAACATCCCCAGGTACCGAAGCGGCGAGATGCGGAGGTTTTGCGATTCTATGTATGCGGTCTATTATTAAGTCCCTTAATCGGGAATAACTAGGCGCATAAGATCTTTGGCATATCTTTGTAGATCTTGAAATTGGATATTTTCTGATATACCACGTAGTTTAACGTAGTTTAACATTATTGCGGCGAGATCTGTCCTCCAAGTCTGCTATTTTTGCTCTCAGCCAGGTTTGTTCCTCTTTTACCTCATTAACCGTGCCTATGATATCATTGACGGTAGAAACACATGCCTCCATCCCGGTTTCAATACACATAACTCTGTCTTGTATATGACCTATATCGGTCGATACTTTCGTGAATAAGGAAGATAGGTCATTCATCAACGAAGTTTGGAGGGATATGAGCATGTCTTTAAGAGTGGTGTCTAACACAAGTTGACCTGTGGTTGGGAAAGCAGCCATGGCGGAGCTCAGTATAGCTTTATCGCCTAGCGATTTGGCTTCAGGGTCTGTTATTTGTGTTTCGGGTGCTGCTGCATCTTTGCGCATTCTGGCTTTGGCTGGACTCCCTGTTATAGGGTTTTCTCCTGCTAGATGTGTGGGAGAGGGTGAGCTCGTCGGCCTAGGAGGATCTTCCGAAGAGTCGTCCGGTAAATCTGTGTATACTTCGCTGGATCGTTTCCCTTTTTGGTCGTTGTTATTTAGTGAGGCCGGTTTAAAAAATAATGATGTCAGTTTTTGTGTTTTATAGTCTCTTACCCTCTTTCTGGACATATTCGTGAGACGAGTGGAGGAACTAGTTTTTGACGGGCTGTAGTCAATTTAGTGCTTCCCCTCACTGCGAGCGAGGTGTTCTAGGTGGTCATCATATAGGTGATAGTGCATGGGTCAAATAAGTTGTGTGCCTGGCGTGACCCCTAACCCAGGTCACGTGGCCTTCACTGGAAACAGTATTTAGTATTGTGTTTGGTATGATCCAGTAGGGAACTCCAGTCTTTCCTGCTAGTTTTATGCAGCTGTTTAGTGGGTTAGGTTTATGGAGTCCCAATATGTCCACCCCCGTTTATCCGCTCCTGGGCCTCGTGTCCCCCCTATTGCATCGGGCACTTCTGGGACACCCTGCTAGCTTTCTTTATTCCCCCTCCGGGGGTTGCTTGCGGGTTTCCGTTCGTGGGGATGTTTTTGTGCCTCCCGCTGTTAGTGATGCCTGGGAGTCCCAAGTTGGCCGCCGGGCCTAGTGAGCTAGGCCCTTGTGAAGCCTCTGGCTCGCATTAGTGCACGGTCATTGGTCCTGTTAGAGCTTCCTCGCGGAGCCCCGCAGGATAACCGTTGGCCGTCGTGAAGGTTAGTGGCCCCTTGTCTTAGTGCCCAGCTTGTGCTGGGGACTCTCGCCGGCTGGAGATCTGGCCTGGGGGGAGGATGGTGTGGTGCGCCGCTGGCTTCAGGGAACCACAGTGGCCGCTGCCTATTTCTGGCGGTATGATGAGCTTGTGGCTCCCCGCTGGCTCCCCTTCATGGACGGTGTTGTGAGTGTCCCCAGGGTGTGTTGTGGGAAAGTCCGGAGTGTGTTAGGGGTGGATTGAGGCCTTCCACTATGGCTGCCTACTCGGGCCTGAGGCGATGCGAGACGGCCTTGCCTAGCCCGGGATCGAGGTGCTGTATCGCCCAATATTGGTGTCGTGAGGTTCATCGGGATGAGTGATCGGTTCCTGTGAGGTATGGAGTCTCACCCGACCGTAGGTTCAGAGGATTCCACAGGATAGTCTCGGCATGCCTCAGAGCTCCTCCGAAAGACGTCCACCTCCTCAGCCACGCCCCCCCTGGGCTGTCAAAGTTTAAAGACATCTGCAGCAATCAGGCAGTCAGATTCATTAGTCATCCTTCTGGAAGGTCTGAGGAAGGGTCAGGCAACTTAAGCCCCTTACACATGGTACAACGTGATTAGAACAGCCGTCGTACAACGGTTGTACAACTGAAGTTGGATGAGCAGACTAGAAAACTTTGGTTGTACAACAAGTGGTTGTATGACTGTTGTACCGTGTGTACAGAGAAGTTGGTCCAACAAAGTTGTACGTGCAAAGCACGCATGCTCTGAAGTTAGGAACGCCCGGAAGTGTCCGTTCTGGGAAACCTACGTTCCTAATTCACAAATCACATTCACCTGAACTACCTCATTATAAGCTCTTAACACATCACTACGTTAGGCTTGGTTGTACAATTGCTTAGTGCATGTCAGTATGCGAGACACAACAGCCAACATCCAACTCAGTCCAAAGTTAGACGTTTGGTTGTACAACCCTTGTACCGTGCGTACGAGGCTCTAGAAGTCAAATCTTTTGCAGTGGATCCATCAGTGTATTGCCCAAGCCTATGACTTGAAGAGTAAGGCTCCACCATTTCGAATACAGGCTCACTCTACTAGAAATGTGTGCATAGGTAGAAGATAGGATGGCTGCACACCCAAGTTGATGCAAAATTCCAAATTTATTGAAGAGATAAAAACATGTACAGACGAGCAATGTCAAAAGGCAAAATGGCGGGGCAAAAGGTGACACGTTTTACATGGCTGGCGTGGTTCGTCAAAGACCAATTAGATATAATCAGAGTTCCATTAATATACAAAATAGCATGATCACATGACATAATTAATTAATTCAGTTCAGATGTAATAATCACAACGACTGCTTCTATGATTGAATCCATATGTCTTGCTGCTCGTGACCAAACTCAGGATATCCACACAAATTGAAACAAATGAATAACTAATAATACAAATGTGATATTTCATTATTAGAAAAAGCACATGAAGAAAACGCACATGTATATCAACACAATCATGTGGTCATACCCTGAAAATAAAGGACACAAAATAACAAAACAAAAATAGTAACAAAACAGTATACCTCTCATTCTTTATAAAAACAAACCCTCTTGTGACAGTAATTTTATCCAACAAGCAGTCTACTGAGATATTAGTTATAATATATTATGTTGAAGTATTGGATGAGACTCCATCGTTGTGATTGTTACATCTGACTTAAATTAATTATGTCATGTGATCATGTGATTTTGTATATTAATGGAACTGTTATTGTATCTAGTTGGTCTTTGACGAAGCACGCCAGCCGTGTGAAACACGTCACCTTTTGCTACGCCATTTTGCCTTTTGACATTGCTCATCTGTACATGTTTTTATCTCTTCAATACTGTATATTTGGAATTTTGCATCAACTTGGGTGTGCAGCCATCCTATCTTCTACCTATACTCAAGTCTGTTACAGTGACAGGGCGTGCACCCCACCTGATGCTGATGCTAATGCAATTGCAGCCAACTAAAGTTTCACCTGGAGCAGTTACCTTTGTGTGTCTGTTTAGAAATATGTGCACCTCTTGGGTTATCCATCATCAGGCATCGGTGGCTCAGGTCTGCAAGGCTGCAACCTGGTCTTCGGTACATACTTTATGAGGTTTTATCAAGCAAACTTATAGACTGCTGAGAGTACAACTTTTGGCTGCAGTGTTCTATGGGCACCGGAATAGTTTTCCATGGAACTGACGGTGAATTCTGAGTCTCCATCTCCTCAAGTATATTGCTTTGGGACATCCAAGGTAGTTGATTTATATTCTACTCTGTGTCGCATGATGTACGAAAAAGAAAATTGTTTTTTTTGTACCTGTAAAATATATATCTTGGAGTACATTAAGAGACACAAGAGGTCCCTACATTTTTTTCTGGGGGTTCATTGCTTGCTACAAAACTGAGGAGCTCCATGAGTAGAAGGGGTTATGTAGGGGAGGACTTCCTGTCTGTTTGATCTGACAATGTCTATTCACCTATCGGTGGCGCATAACCCAGGTAGCCATGATTTATAGCCTGTTCTGATGTACTCCAAGAAATGTATTTTACAGGGAAGTAGTAAAAGAAGGGCTTTCATTTGTTGGTAAACGGTAACAGATGTTCAGTAATGTTTCTTTATTATCAAAGGAAAAGGACAAAAATAATAGGTAAAAAATATATTTTTTATTTTTAGCTGTATGTTTCTTGCAACCACCATAGCCTACCACCAAAGACAACCCAATAGAAACTCTCCGACTCCAGATGATTGCAACAACACCACGTACAGTATGTATATGTTATTTGTTGTTCATAACCATAATATGGCCCAGAAACAATGGTGCTCATTTTGCTGTTTTTATCCTGCCTAAAACACAGCCTAACACTGACCATTGACCTTTGACTCTGACCTTTGACTCTGACATTGACCTTTGACCTTTACTTTGACCCTAACTCTGACCCTGACATTGACCTGGATCAAACTTTTATCCAGCTTTTTTTTATTTAAATATTTAAGTATTTTTTCACACACTTGTTTATTTACATTCTTCTCCCCCAGCAAGGAGAGAAAGAAACAATGTATCTTTCTCTCCATTCAGAGGAGAAAGCATACACAGTGACGGCCTTTGCAGTGATTGATTACTGTGATAGCCAATCAGAGGCTATCGCAGGGATAAGGTGATCAGGAACTGGTCTCTCCAGTTCCCGATCATTAGTACAGGATGTGGGGCTCTCGTTATGAGCCCGGTTCCTCTGCTGGGGGTGTGCACAGTGACATCTACTCATATAGGCAGCCTCATGGAAGAAGACCCATTTCTGCAAGGCAACATATACAGTTGTTCTCATAAGTTTACATACCCTGGCAGAATTTATGATTTCTTGGCCATTTTTCAGAGAATATGAATGATAACACAAAAACATTTCTTTCACTCATGGTTAGTGTTTGGCTGAAGCCATTTATTATAATTAATAATTATCAATCAATTGTGTTTACTCTTTTTAAATCATAATGACAACAGAAACTACCCAAATGACCCTGATCAAAAGTTTACATACCCTGGTGATTTTGGCCTGATAACATGCACACAAGTTGACACAAAGGTGTTGAATGGCTATTAACTACTTGTCCACAAGGTGGATCCATTATTCTGGAAGGATGTACTGGGGCGCGCACCTGGGAGCTTTTGTGACCACCGGGTTCGTGAGACCCAGCGAATCACGGATCACGGTAAATGACCGCTTGCAGCGGCCTTTTACCACGTGATCGCTCCGTCAAATGACGGCGCGATTACATGTAAACAAGCCGGCGGGTATCCGTCTTGTCTCTCCCCTCTCCGCACCGATCAGTGCAGTGTGTGAGGAGAGGGGAGAGAGAGGAGCTGCAGTGGTGCTGTGGGCAGGGTCTGAAGTGCCCACAGCACCGCTATGTGCCAGGCAGGGACCCCTCATCCACCAATAAAGCTTCACCCATGCAGCCACATCCGTGCTCACCCATCTGTGCCCACCCATCCGTCACCCATGCATCCGTGCTCACCCATCCGTCACCCATGCATCTGTGCTCACCCATCCATGCTCACCCATCTGTCACCCATGCTTCCGTGCTCACCCATCTGTCACCCATGCATCCGTGCTCACCCATCCGTCACCCATGCATCCGTGCTCACCCATCTGTGCCCACCCATCCATCACCCATGCATCCGTGCTCACCCATCCGTGCCCACCCATCCGTCACCCATGTATCCGTGCTCACTCATCCGTTACCCATGCATCCGTGCTCACTCATCCGTCACCCATGCATCCGTGCTCACCCATCCATGCTCACCCATCCGTCACTCATGCATCCGTGCCCACCCATCCGTGCTTACCCGCCCGTCACCCATGCATCTGTTCTCACTCATCCATCACCCATGCTCACCCAT
This sequence comes from Glandirana rugosa, assembly GCA_018402905.1. Taxonomy (NCBI): domain Eukaryota; kingdom Metazoa; phylum Chordata; class Amphibia; order Anura; family Ranidae; genus Glandirana; species Glandirana rugosa. Next base: position 2,093,230 of record BLSH010333321.1, on the reverse strand, counting down.
CCGTGCTCACTCATCTGTCACCCATGCTCACCCATCCGTGCTCACTCATCTGTCACCCATGCATCCGTGCTCACCCATCCGTGCTCACTCATCCATCACCCATGCATCCGTACTCACCCATCCGCGCTCACTCATCTGTCACCCATGCATCCGTGCTCACCCATCCAGCCATGCTCACCCATGCATCTGTGCTCACCAATCCAATCGTGCTCACCTATGCAGCCTCATCCGTGCCCACCCATCCAGCCTCATCCGTGTTCACCTATGCATCCATGCTCACCCATGCATCCGTGCTCTCCCATGCATCTGTGCTCCGCCATCCATCTGTGCTCACCCATGCATCCGTGCTCCGCCATCCATCCATGCTCATCCATCCATGCTCACCGATGCATCAATGCTCAGCCATGCATTCGTGCTCTGCCATCCATCTGTACTCACCCATGCATGCATGCTCACCCATGCATCCGTGCTCCTCCATCCATCTGTGCTCACCCATGCATTCGTATTTACCCATCCAGCCATGCTCACCCATGCATCTGTGCTCACCAATCCAGTCATGCTCACCCATGCAGCCTCATCCATGCTCACCCATCCAGCCTCATCTGTGTTCACCCATGCATCAATGTTCATCCATGCATCTATGCTCCGCCATTCATCCGCGCTCACCCATCCATCCGTACTCAGCTATGCATCCGTGCTCCACCATCCATGTGTACTCACCCATGCATGCGTGCTCACCCATGCATGTATGCTCACCCATGCATGCGTGCTCACCAATGCATCCGTGCTCAGCCATCCATCCATGCTCAGTCATCCCCATCTACGGCTTATCCACCCCCATTCGTGCTCATTTATGCCTCGTTCATGCTCATCCATACCACATCAGTTCACATCCATGACACATCCATGCCACTACAGTACCCATCAGTGCCACTACAGTACCCATCAGTGCCACTACAGCACCCATCAGTGCCACCACAGTGCCTTACAATAATGTAATAGGTAGTCAAATTAGATTTGAAATGTATGCCCCTAGAACGCCTGATGGTGCACCCTGCATGTTGGGCCTCTGTATGTGGTTCTGGTGCTCCAGGACCTTCAAAGGTGCAAGAGGTAGTCAGGAAATTATACGTGTAATTTATGTCCTTAGAACGCCTGATGGTGCTCCCTGCATGTTAGGCCTCTGTATGTGGCCAGGCTGTGTAAAGGTCTCACACATGTGGTATCTCCATACTCAGGAGGAGTAGCAGAATGTGTTTTGGGGTGTAATTTGTGGTATGCATATGCTGGGTGTGAGAAATAACCTGTTAATATGACAATTTTGTGAAAAAAAACAGAAAAAAATATCTTCATTTTGCAAAGAATTATAGGAAAAAATTACAACTTGAAAAAACTCGCCATGCCTCTTACTAAATACGTTGGACTGTCCACTTTCCAAAAAGGGGTCATTTGGGGGGGGGGGGTATTTGTACTTTTCTGTCTTGTTAGGGCCTCAAGAAATGAGATAGGCCGTCAGTATATCAGGTGTGATCAATTTTCAGTGATTGGCACCATAGACTGTAGACTCTATAACTTTCACAAAGGCCAAATAATATCCACTAATTTGGGTTATTTTTACCAAAGATATATAGCAGTATAAATTTTACACAAAATTTATGACGAAAAATTATTAATTTGCAAAATTTTTAACAGAAACAAAGAAAAATGCATTTTTTTACAACATTTTTGGTCTTTTTCCATTTATTGCTCAAAAAAGAAATACCCCAATGGTGATTAAATACCACCAAAAGAAAGCTCTATTTGTGTGAAAAAGGGACAAAAAATTCATATGGGTACAGTGTAGTATGACTGAGTAATTGTCATTCAAAATGTGAGAGCACTGAAAGCTGAAAATTGGTCTGGTTAGGAAGGGGATTTAAGTGCCCAGTGGTCAAGTGGTTAAAGGTAACCATCCCCACCTGTGATCTGTTTGCTTGTAATTAGTGTGTGTGTATAAAAGGTCAGTGAGTTTCTGGACTCCTGACAGAACCTTTCAACCAGTGCTGCACTGACGTTTCTGGATTCTGAGTCGTGGGGAAAGCAAAAGAATTGTCAAAGGATCTGCAGGAAAAGGTAGTTGAACTGTATAAGACAGGAAAGAGATATAAAAAGATATCCAAGGAATTGAGAATGCCAATCAGCACTGTTCAAACTCTAATCAAGAAGTGGAAAATTAGGGTTTCTGTTGAAACCAACCCACGGTCAGTTAGACCAATTAAACATTCAGCCACAACGGCCAGGAAAATTGTTCGGGATTAGAGTTGAGCAAACACCTGGACGTTCGGGTTCGGCGGGTTCGGCTGAACTTTCCGAAAACGTTTGGGTTCAGTACCGAACGTTATCCGAACTTTACCCCAGACCCCGAACCCCATTGAATTCAATTGGGACCCGAACTTTTCGGCACAAAAATGACTGTAAAAAAGTCCTGGAAAGTGCTAGAGGGCTGCAAAAGGAAGAAAAATGGGAGATGTTATTAGATCTGCAATCTGTCCCTCAAAGCAGTGGTAATCTCTACCTAGTCCAGTATCAGATCGTTCTGTAATCAGATCATTCTGTAATGCAGGATGAGAGATCGTTCTGTAATCAGATCGTTCTGTAATGAAGGATGAGATCTTATAGATCTACAATCTGTCCCTCAAAGCAGTAGTAGTAATCTCTACTTAGTTATTAACACTGCAATCTGTCCCTCACATTCTGTCCCTCACAGCGCCGGCAGCATCCTCTCCCTACACTAACCCGAACTCC
>BLSH010333321.1:2071112-2085845 GCA_018402905.1 Glandirana rugosa | reverse complement strand
GGTAGGTAGGTACGAGTGGGTGGGTCGGCACGAGTGGGTAGGTAGGTAGGTTCAAGTGGGTAGGTAGGTAGGTACGAGTGGGTCGGTAGGTAGGTACGAGTGGGTAGGCCCGAGTGGGTGGATAGTCACAAGTGGGTGGGTAGGTACCGAGTAGGTAGGGGTAGGTACCGAGTAAACACGGAGTAAGTACGAGTAAGTATGGTGTAGTCAAGAGTAGGTACTGTGTAGGTTCGGTGATGTCACGGGTAGGCACGGTGATGTGACGGGTAGGCACGGTGATGTCACGTCAGGTGTTCTAGGGGCATACATTTAGAATCTAATTTGACTATCTTTTACACTATTGTGAGGCACTGTGGTGGCATGGATAGGCACTGTAGTGGCACGGATGGGCAGGGAAGTGGCACGGATGAGCAGTAGAGTGGCACGGGTGGGTACTGTAGTGGCACGGATGGGCAGTGTAGTGGCACGGATGGGCACTGTAGTGGCTTGGATGTGTCATGGATGAGAACTGATGTGGTATGAATGAGCATGAATGAGGCACAAATGAGCCATGGATGGGGATGGATGAGCCATGGATGGGTGGGTGAACACTGATAGGTGGGTGAGCCCGGATGGGTGAGCATGGATGGATGGCTGGGTGAGCATGGATGGATGGATGGGTGAACTTGGATGGATGGATGGGTGAGCACGGCTGGGTGGGTGAGCATGGATGGATGGCTGGGTGAGCATGGGTGGATGGCTGGGTGACCATGGCTGGGTGGGTGAGCATGGATGGATGGCTGGGTGAGCACGTCCTCCCAGAGTTAAGCAACCGCCCTGCAGATGTCTTTTGTTTTTAGGACGGTTGTTAAGCGGTTAAAAACTGGTGGGTTGCCAGTTTAATTTGGTAAAAGGTTGCAAGTAATAAAACAAACAAAATCGCAAAACAAAACCTTGCCGTCCATCGCTAAACTACTACAGAGCAGGATACTTCTCTATATGATGGTATTGATAAAGCACTCTTAGAGTGTGAAACGCGTCTACCTCCTTGATCTTCCTCTACCTGTACCTGTTTTGTGCTTTTATACTGTTGAATAAAGGAACTTTGTTATATTTTTTCAATGGGAGTGCAGCCAATCCTTTCTACCTGACATGCTGCTACAGTGACAGGGCTAGCACCCCGCCTCATCCTTCCTGGATCTAGTAGCTGATACGGCTCACCTGTGAGCATCGGTACGTTCAACTGATACAGCAGATTGTTGTTAAGAGCCATGTAGGGGAAAGACACCTCCAATTAAGATCCACAGATTCCCCATCTATCATCTTAACGTTCTCTCTGGCTCTAATGAGGGTGACATCTCGTAATTGTTCTGTACAGAAATCTTCCCTCCTGACCTCTAAATCAGGGGTCACATTCTGTCCACTCTCACCATTAGAGTCATAGAGGTTCTCTGGTTCATGGAGCTCCAGCTGAGAGCTGTCTTCCACCTCCTCTGGCTCCCCTGCCATTACAGGAAAAGGAAGAGGATCTTCCCCTTTCTCAGTCCTGCCAACCGTCTCCTCTTCCCCAGCAGGGGGAGCTCTATCCTCCAGACTCTCTGTGACTTCCCATATCCTCCAAAAATGGGGAAAATTCCTCCCCATCAGGATCTCATGAAACAGGGAAGGTACCACCCCCAGTGAACGTGTCGCACTGCCCCAAGGGGTGTCAATATCAACCACCGAAGTCTGGTAGTCCTGAGTGTACCCATGGACACAAATGACCCCGATTGTGCTAGGGTGTAATCTTGCAGGGTTCACACACTTGCTATTGACTAAAGTCACAACACTACCCAAATAAAGCAGTGCAGTGACTGGTTTCCCATCCACAGAAATCACACACATTTGTTTTTCCATGCGACCCTGCCGTGATGCAGTGCATGCGACCTGTGTGACATGCGTCTTTTCATATAAACATTATCACACTGCATTGGTTCATCATTTAGAGGACAATTGGCAGCAATATGCCCCAATGCATGACAACGGTAGCACTGTATTTGCTCTACACCCAGTCCTCTCAAAGGTCCCCTAGACCTTCCTGGCTCCTTTGGCCAGTCTCCAGGTCTAGGGCCCATAGTCTCTTCCACCACACCAGTTGGTTTGCTGTTTTGGTGTCTCCATGGCTGACCCACTTCCTCAAAGTCGCAGAGAGCGCACACAGATACCGGTAAATGACCACATGCTCCATGGTCTGAGGGCCTGGAAAAGTCTCTGGCTGTAACCATTTCCTTGTGAGATGGATCAAGTCAAACATTTGGGAGCGGGTGGCTGGTCCATGTGGTAGGTCCATTGATGCACCCGTTGAGCCCAGACTACCATGGTGACACCCAGGTGTGCAAGTATCTCCATTTTTAGTGACTCAAATTCCTGGGCCTTATCGGGTTTCAAATCAAATAAGGCCTTTTGGCGCTAACAGTCCCGACCATTGATCTTTTGGCCATCCTTCGTGAAGAGCGACTCATTCAAAAGTTGTGAGGTACGCCTCCACATTATCCGCAGGTGTCATCTTCTGCAGGTGATAAGAGGCGGATACCAATTTTGGTTCCACTGCCACAGGAGGTGCGGTCCCAGAAGGGCCTCCTCAAAGTGTCGGTTCATCTCCTGTTTTTCTGCGATAGCCTGACTTTTTTCCTCCTGCTGAGCTGCAGCGGCCTGTGCGACCAGGAGGTTGGTTTCCTGCTGAGCTGCCTGTTGTGCTTCAACAGCCTCTATGACCTGGTGGTTGGTTTCCCGCTGAGCTGCATTGGCTTGCAGCAGGGTCTTCAACATTTCCTCTATCTTGGAAAGTTGGCCGCATCCTCCACCACATGTGGGCGATTAGCTTGTGTGGATCACCTTTCCAGGGAAGAAAAGGCAAACTTTCTTAAAATATGGCGGGTTGCCAGTTTTATTTGGTAAACGGATGCAAGGAATAAAACAAACAAAATAGCAAAACAAAACCTTGCCGTCCGGCGCTAAACTACTACAGAGCAGGATACCTCTCAATACAATGTTGGGCTTGACACCTCCAAACAAAACAAATGCAAGCCTTTTTTCTTGCAGTCCTTAGAGCAACCAAGTCTCAAGATGTAGCTCTCTCAGTGTAGTTCTACTGAGTCCTAGGCCAGAGCCCAACTGAGATTTCTTCCTGGTCATTTAAAACAGGTAAAGAGAGATTTGGGTGGACCAGAAACTCCAGGCTGCAACCAGCTCTGCCACGGGGGCTGGCAAAACCAGGGTCGGTCCTCACTAGTCCATTCCAAGTGAACGAATGCGAGGTGACAAATATCACCCGTTGACTATCTCACCTCGCATAACGTGACAGTAGGTAAACGCCACTGCAAAAGCCTTTGGTGTTAACCTGAGCACACCTGTGCACAGCCATTCACGTGTATTGTTTGCTGTACACAGCACATGCGGGTCGCCTGGTGCCCGAAACTGCCAGGGATTTTTTGCCTCAGCACACAGGCTCCTGCGTCTGTGTGCATGAGGCCTAACACAAGGTACATGCTTACAGATAGGGCAAGCACATGGATGACCTCAATGGTGTGCTGCTGCACCTTTATTGTCCAGTCGCATTGGGGTGGGACTATGCTGCATTGCTTAATGCAGATCTTCACCCTCAGATTTAGGTACCCTCCTCTCCACCGCTCCTCTCCTCCTCTATATACAGAGCATACTTTTTTTGTTTTGTTTAACTTTCCTTTTAATGTAAAGATTCTGTCCTGCCCCCCATGCATGCCACTCGCCTAGACGAATGACGCGCATTATGCCCGCTATCATATGCATATCCCAGGAGGCATAGCTCTCCCCTCCTCCTTTCTTAATAAAAGGCGGGCCTACCGAGATGTCTTCGTTAGGCCCGATGGCTGAACCTGGAAGAGCCAATGGGGCTTCCGATGGCATCATACAATAAGATGGCGGGCCCTCCTCCTTTCTCAATGGAAAAACATTTTTCTTTCTTAATGAAGGGCAGTCCTAGTGGCACGTGATCGGAAGAGATAGTGGGCCTCCCAAAGACATCAAACAAGAAGATATCGGTGTATGGGCAACATTTTGAGAGGATTCTGCAGAACAACTCTGGATCCACTGAGCAGGTGAGTATCTGAAATGTTTAGAACCCACAACAAGGTATGCAAAGGCATGAAGAAAAATGGGGTGGGGAACGTAGAGAAGTCCAGGATCTGTCAGTTCCAGCTAGCGTTCCAGCTAGCTGGAATTTTTGGATCACAAGCTTGGTCAATCATAATTACAAATCCTTTGAGAGTAAAATAGTTCACATATATGTATTTCAATTGTGCATTTAGTCTGGAGTTAAACTTCAATAAAGGAAGATATGAGGAGAAATTCCACACTTTTTTGGTTAAAATATATGGGAAAAGCTTGTTAGCAAGAAAAGTGATATTCCCTGAGGGGAACCCCAGAGATTGGCATTAGTTAAAGGTGAGTTTTGTATTCTTGCTACTTGTGGAAAACACTGTGAAACTTCCAAGACCACCTAAGTGAAACTAAATGTAACACCAAAGATGAAATGTACAGAATAGAGAAAAATGTCACTGGCTATTTCCTCAGATATATCTATAAAAATGCAATGGATAAAGGTTTTACTCACTAATGCACACTTTATTTTTGCTGCTGGTTCTCAAATAAAATCCCACCTATGATTTGATAACTGGCTATAACTACACAGTATAAATTATTTTTGGAAGAAAGACATGCATAATTCAGGTATCCTAAAACATAACCAAATTTTAATAGTGCTTAGTCGTTTCAATCTCTCATTATTTTGTGTGGATAAGTATACATATAGATTTATTCAAGCAAAGTTTAGTGTACATTCTATATCTGATCAAGTCCTGAGGGCTGAGTATATAGGGACAGCACAAGGGTTAAGGCCAACAGCTACAGACAGGAAGCCTTCTTTCTTCCTAATACCCCCGCCCAGGCCTGGAGCCGCTGCCTTCCCTCATTAGGAAATCTCTCGCCCTGTCAGCTCTGGTCCACTAACAGAAGCTGACTGGATTACAATATGGATACCAGCAGGTGGTAAAGAAAGAGGGCAGCTCAGCTCATAGTGTTTGGACTTAAAATGTATTCTCATTAAAGCCTGAGTATAGGTGATATCACCATTACGCCTAGGAGTTTCTACAAGTCACTGCACATCATCCTTTTCAACTGGCTATCTCAATTCATTTCCCCTTTTGGTTTGTCTTCAAATGGGCTTGAAGTATTTCTTCTTGCTAAGCACAGCACACTTTATTTTATCCTATTTACTCCTATTATCTTATTCATTCAAAGATAGAGTGTTCGAGTTCAACAGTGATTGTCAGTTAAGTTTAATATCCTGTGTACAGTATTTATATTAGTTACGTAACTCATAAATAGGTCTTATTACTCTAGATATAAATTCTTGACACAGCTGTGCTATAATCGGATATTATGGAGTGATAATTTCAACTACAACAGATCGCTTTAGAAAGCTGGAACCTTGTTTGTTGATTGTACTGCTTCTTTCTTTCACAAAATCAGGGATTGGCCAGTTTTCCTTTTCAGTGCTGAGGCCTTTTACAAACAAAAATGAACAAACTCTTGGCATCAAAGGGTGCCAAGTGTCAATTGGATGTTGGACAAGTATTGGATCTGGTCATCAAAAACATATTGACGAATAGTATTAACACTCAACCCGCGCTGATGTAAAAAAAGTGTATAAAAGTGTATCCTAAAAATAAAGGTGTATCCTAAAAACAAAGGTACTAACTGCCGCTGCTATGTTTATATAGGAAGGGAAATAGCCCCACCCTATAATAGGGGAAAGTTAAGAGAAACCACAGTGCTGGCAACCTCCTTTAGCCACTAACTTGGGCAACAAAGGACATAATTGGTGAAGTACAGATGCAATGTGATCACACCACTCCCATACAAGTGCAAAAAAATTATGAAAAAATTGAATAAATAATTAAAAAATATTAAATAATAAATCAAAATTACTGCAAATGATTAAATCAAATGCGATTTAACCAATGACACAATCACTTGTGCCTCAGACTAACATCATATTACCATATGAAAAACAGTGCTATCACTCATAGAAACATCAAGTTAGCTAAAAAAGGAAAATAAAACGGTGTTCCAGTAGTACACACAAATAAATTCATCAATTATTATAGTGTCAGCAATAATAATTCATCACAATCCCAAGGATTGTAAAGTGCTTGGTTTTTTACTTTTACAAAAAAAGTCAGCAATATAAACCAGTCCAGAGGATTATAAAGTGCTTAGTGCTTCACAAAAAAACATCAAATTAACAATAGATGATAATTCATAAAAGTCCAAAAAGATTATAAAAGTGCTTAGTGCTTCACTTCTAACAGGAAAGGTGCTCCAGTGATAAAATGCCACTCCACGCGTGTTCTGTGCCACTCTCTCCCTCTCATTAACTACTCACCAGAAAACGGTGACCACCAGCTTTTCAGTCTGGGGTCCAATAGGCTTTTTCTGGTGTTAGTGACTGTAAGGTGCTGTCTCCTTTGAGAGCGGGGTACTTGGCAGGATTGCTTGGAGCCAATTTCCTCAAAGTTAAAAGTAGGCAGACATAGCGTAATAAAGTCTAAAATGTTTTTATTTGCGCAGCAACAAAGTACAACTTACAGAACTGTTAGAAAAAGACTGTGCTAAGGGTTAATTGCAGATGGGTGTGGATTCCTCTACTTCCTGGATGAGCAGCTCTATTTAAACCTCCTGCTTCCTGTGGAGAGTGCTGTCCGTTCTACAGTGTTTGTGTGTTCCTGCAGCAACCTGTGATCCTGATTGTTTGTTCCTGTGACCCAGCTTGCCTTGACTCTGCTATTGATCTCCGCCTGCACCGACCCCGGCTTCCACGACCACTCTTCTGCCTGCTCCCTTGTACCTTGCTGCCCGCCAGTTAACGAACTCTGCTTGCACCCGACTACTCTTCAGCCTGACCCATCTGTACTGCTCTGCCAGCCCGTTACCGACCCGGCCTGCACCACCACGCTTCAGCTTGCACGAGCACCTCACGGACCAGCACACCACCACCTGTGACCCAGTCCGACCCTCGTGCCTCCCTGCACTCCCGAGCTCCCTGTCCACACTACCAGGGGTTCAGGAATCAGGGTCGTAAGAGAGGTTGCCCACTGCATAAGTCAGACTCCACCACCAGGTACGTGACAAGTACTTTAAAGTATGACAAGCAGTCTGTCTGTGTATCGAAACATAGAACTTCCTCTGTGATCACCGCTGTGCGTTCCACGGGTATAGGAAATTACGTCACTCGTACTGCATAAACCGGAAATGCATCAACGTGTTTCTCCCTCTCACAGGGCGTCATCAAGGACATCCACAATGGAGTAGCATTTTATCACTGGAGCACCTTTCCTGTTAGAAGTGAAGCACTAAGCACTTTTATAATCTTTTTGGACTTTTACGAATTATCATCTATTGTTAATTTGATGTTTTTTTGTGAAGCACTAAGCACTTTATAATCCTTTGAACTGGTTTATATTGCTGACATTTTTTTGTAAAAGTGAAAAACCAAGCACTTTACAATCCTTGGGATTGTGATGAATTATTATTGCTGACACTATAATAATTGATGAATTTATTTGGGTGTACTACTGGAACACTGTTTTATTTTTATTTTTATTTTTAGTTAACTTGATGTTTCTATGAGTGATAGCACTGTTTTTCATATGGTAATATGATGTTAATCTGAGGCACAAGTGATTGTGTCATTGGTTAAAGATTACAGCACTTTTGCATTTGATTTAATCATTTGCAGTAATTTTGATTTTTTATTTATTAATTTTTAATTAATTATTCAATTTTTTCATATTTTTTTTGCATTTGTATGTGTAATCACATTGCATCTGTACTTCACCAATTATGTCCTTTGTTGCCCAGGTTAGTAGCTAAAGGAGGTTGCCAGCGCTGTGGTTTCTCTTAACTTTCATCAAAAACATATGTCTGCATGTAAGTTTTCCCTAATTATCCCTTATATGCAGATCTTTAATTGATAAACTAAACTCTAAAGCTTTTATGATATGATTAATCGGACTATACAGTACACCTTTTTAATATTGACTGATGTCTCAATGAGAAAGATTGGGACTGAGGCATCTACCTCAATTTAAGCCGGCCTGGACCTGTTGTTGGTCAAGGACTCAGACAAGTACACGTAGTGGGGGAAAATACAAACTATATCGCACCAAGGTTTTTCCGACAAGATGGAAAATTTCTGTGATAACAAAAGACTCTCAGTGGGTTGAAGTAGCCCGCACTGCCCCCTAAGCCCAATATGGCTCAAATCTCACATGATTTCATCAAAATGCTTGAATCAGGTAAGAGTCTGGCAATGACCTTTCCAAGCATTTACATAAATGAACAGGTCTCTTCCAGATATAAAATGGGAGATAAGTGACTAACATATTGATTTGTCTAAGTTTTCTAATGCATTTCAAGGTTGCTCTTGCACTGCCAAATCTTTGTAAGCAAGGCTTATACAAATGATATAATTCTGAAGAATCACATTTTGTAAGGGTATGTACTCAAAGCTATTTTCCCTTCTGTTCATTTAGTTTGATTTTACCTCATCAGCTCAAGTCATAGAACTTCCCTTGCACTTATTCACTAGCACAATCGTTTAAATAACTCTAACTTGTCTTTCACCCTTTGACCTTTCATTGGGACCTGTTGCTTTTCACTTTCATTTTGCTGACCTCGAGGTCATCTGTCCTGAGGAGCAAGGCAGAGGAGTCACTAGCATATAGATAAACCCTAGTACAAGTCTCATCTCTCTCTGATAATAAGGAGCAATACTAAGAAGCACTTATGATCTGTCTGCTTCTCTTCTATTATTCTTAAAAGACTGTCTCCTCCAAATCCACATTCACATTTCTGGAGTTGATACTGGATACATTATCTCTTAAACACACTTCAGATCCTAACTTAATGGCAATGATATCTCTTAATTTATGCTGGAAAAAACTCCCTAAGTACATTTTATGAGACTAAAATGTTAGCATTTACAAATACATTACCTTTTCAGTGTATGCAAGATGCACTGATTTACTTTACTGAACCCACTCCAGAATATTCTCACATACTTATTTAAAACAATGTGGCTAAAAGTAATTAAACATACATTATACTTTTTCATTTAGAAAATATGTGCTATCTTATACTATAGGCAAGTTTTTTTTTTTTTTTTTATTTTACTGCTAAGATATTATATAAAAAATGTTAAATAACTATAAAGACATGCACATACACAATAACACACAGTAAGAACATGTGGTTATACATAATTATGTAAGTTAAAAATATCAAGCCCAACATTACGTTTTCTAGTTTTAGATACAGTAGGAAAGGATTAGAATTTCTGTTAAGTTTGTAAAATTATCTAGGGCTCTGTTAGAGAAATGTTCCCTCACTCCCTGCTCCAAAGACACCAGAAAGGAATTAAGGCAAAATGTGCAACAGGGGCACAGACAGAAAAAATAATCTTACAGAGTCCCCAGCCTCTCCTAAAGCCCCCTATAGACAGTTCAAATCTTGGCCGGTTCAGCAGGGACCGGTAGAGATTTAAGGCATGTGTGGGCAGGCAGTGAAATCGATCAACTTGGGTACAACCAGCCTGTCTTATTTTCAGTGTGATTATCACTAGCGGCTATTATAAATGGTAGCAGTAATCACTGTGTTCTCCTTGCAGGGACTGCTCTCCCTGTAGGGAGAATACCATAGCTCCGTGGGAGGGATTCCCCCATCAACACAGTCGTTGAGTTCCCATGGTTGCAGGAGAGAAAATCGCTCCATCTATGGCCAGCTTTACTCTACTAAAGAAAAGCATTTGCATTTCTGTCTGTGTGGCCCCAGTCTGGTAAGACAAAATCAGCAAGTCAGGAAATGAGAGATAATCTTTCTAATGAAGCCCTGCATAGCAGTAAAAACCTCACAGGGGTTCCAAAAATATTTTACCTTGTTATACACTTTAATTAAAGCTTTAATTAATCTTGGGACTTTAATTAGTGACATAACTCAATTTTTCATGTTGTAACCATAAATGTATATAGGTTAACACATTTCTATTTCATAGTAAAATAATCTTATTTGTGAAGTGACCCTACCAATGTTAGAATGCCACTAGTCTGAATTTAGTGGGCAACTAAGCTGTAAACAGTCTGAGCTTTAATTGTTATAGTTTTCTGCATTTGTCAGGTTTCCCCAAAGCCTAGGGTGTTGTTTTGGAAGGAAAAATGCCAGCAACTCAAATGCTTCTTCTGTTGAATCTTTATTTGGTACATACAGCAGTGCTACGTCTGAAATGCTAACATGTTTCGGCTGAAGCCTTCCTCATAGCATCATAGGGTGTTGTTTTCTTCTGCCTGTTGTTGAGGATTGTTCCTCAACAGACAGAGCAAAAAGATGCAATGTTATCGGCTATGCATGTTCATTTCACCTTGTACAATCACAAGGAGGTTACTGCTTTTAGAAAGATTTTTGCCCCGCTTCCTGGAGAGGATGTGAGTCCAGGGACCCAGCCTTTGCCTCCCAAGCTTTGCCTGCAGAGGAGGTCCACTGTAAGAAGCCCCTTTCACTTAGAAGAGTGTCCTTACTTCTTGGGCCTGCTGCCTGGAACGGGTATATCTCCAGGGAGGCCTAATTCATGCTTCACAGACCTGCTGCCTGGGACAGAATGCTGAAGGAGAAATCTACTTAGTCAGCTTCCTGTCTCTGTTTAAAGGTCCACAATTAGCCTGTGAGAGGGGCTATAAGTACTTGAAGGTAGCTTTCTCTCTGGTCTACCTATTTTACACTATCATATGGCAGAGTTAACGGCAGATGTCAGAAGATACTACAGAGTGAAGGGAAGTTTTGCTGCTGCTTTTGGATATCTTATATTGTCCGATTTCTATCCCCTAATCATTAGAGCCAATACGATCTGCAAAAAGAAGATTGATGGAGTGGAAGTCTGTCATTTTGTTGCTTCTAGTTGGTTAGTGAGTGTTTGGGTGCAGCTACAGGACAGATCACCGATAGTAAAACTAGGAGGACCTAGTAAACTCAGTGCCTCCTTAGAGGGTTAATGATGACCAATAGCAACCCTACTACGGGACTATGAGGAAATTTGTTTTTTGATGCGTGGACTGTGTTTTTGACTGTGGCTGAGAGTACAGTGGGTGTAAAAAAATGTGCTGCTCAGCAATAGAAAGAGTTTTTGGCACTTTCAGGGAAGAAGCAATCTCTATTCTTTGGCCCTTTAACTGGCAATCAAGTGTTCTTTTTCTATTTGCTGGCTCTGGGAGACCTCCATGTGACCCTTGTGGAGGGGTAACCTGGCACCAGGATGCTACCAGGCTAATAGAGTGGGGGAAGCTGGGAGTGGGGGAATGGTGTCTGTAGCAGCTCTTCCAAGGTTGGGAGTGTCACTAATTTAAATTTAGTGGGCAGATAGGCTGTAGCCATCCTGAACCCTGATTTATTTGGAAAGCCTTTCTAGAAGGGTTTTTGCTTTCCAGGATTTGACTAGAGAAGATTGGAGTTCAGAGACCCAATCATTACCTTCAAAGCTTTACCTGCAGAGATTTATTGTGAGATTAGTGTCCTTGCTTTTTGGAAAGACTGCTGCCTGGAAAGGGTATATATATCCAGGCAAGTCTAGTTCATACATCTCAGGTCTACTGCCTGAAAAGGAATCTGAAGGAGAATTCTGCTTAGTCAACTCGCCAGTGTGCCACTGAGAGCCTGAGCCAGCCCCTCCCACCCCCACTCCTGCCCAGGGGTCCATTTAACGCTGGTGCGGCAGAGCAGAGAGCAGTGACTGACATCATGGCTTTGTGCTAAGAGCAGATCCATGAACTGAGCGTCAGTGGACAGATGCTACAGCAGGTAGGTATGTATGTTTATTTTAACGCTGGTGTGGCAGAGCAGAGAGCAGTGGCTGGCATCACCGCTCTGTGCACAGAGCAGACCCGAGAACTGAGCGATCAGCAGACAGATGCTGCGGCAGGTAAGTACGTAACGTATGTGTGTTTATTTTTTTAACTTCCCAAACTTCTCCTTTAATCCAAGCTATTTTTGAGTTAGCATTGAGAGATTCCATGATTAGAGCATATGGCTAAACACCGATATGCTAACCCTGTGGTTGTGCTACTTACATATCAGCTTGAGATTGACTCATTATTAGTTCAAGCAGTATTATCAGTGTATTATCACCAGAGAATATACATAGGGGAAGTGCCATGTTAGTCATTTACAATATCCTTGCCCTTAAAGTGGTTGTCAACTTGTGACAACCACTTTAACCTACCGGTAAGCCTATGATAAGACTTACCTGTAGGCACCCTGCATATCACCTAAACCTGTACGGTTCAGGAGATATGCAGTGTATTAACTGTGTCAACGTCATGTCAGCACATGCGCGGTGAATTAACGGCCTCCGTGCCATTACTCCGCTGTGATCGTGCCATGACTGGAGACTCCAGCGCGCATGCACAGGAGTGACGTCACGCGACTTCGGCCAGTCACAGAGCCAGAGTCGCGGCCCCAGGAGGAAGAGGGGCAGAAGATGGACGCCGCCAGCGCAGGACACAGCGCTGGACGTCTCAGGCTTCGCAGGGCTACTAATGCGATGCATAGTAGCCCATTATGCTTCTAGTTTACAGGGGAATATAGAGGAAGTAAACCCAATATGGGTTTACTTCTTCTTTAAGCTTTTTTTGCAGAGAGGCCTCATGTCATATAGGTAGAAGTTGATTTTCATGAATATTTTGAGTTTTTCAGCCTTTCAATACTGGGCCCTTTAATTCCCTTCCTGCCCAGGCCAATCTTCAGCTGTCAGTTCTGTTCCACTTTACATGACAATTGCGCGATCATGCAACGCTGTACCCAAATTACATTTCTGTAATTTATTTTTTTGAAGCAGATATAGCTTTCTTTTGGATGCATTTAATCACCACTAAGTTTTTAATTTTTTGCTAAAAAATTAAAAAAGACCAACATTTAAAAAATAAAAAATACATTTTTCTCAGTTTCTGTTAGAAAATGTTGTGAACAAGTAATTTTTCTCCTTCATTGATGTGCGCTGATGAGGCCGCACTGATGGGCACTGATGGGCATTTTGAGACAGCATTGAATGGCATTGATGAGGTTGCACTGATGAGGAGGCACTAATATGCAGCACTGATGGGCAATGGTAGGTGGCACTGATGAGCACTGACAGGAACCACTGATGGGCACTGGTAGGTGGTAGGTGGCACTGATTGGCACTGATAGGCAGCAAGGATAGGTGGTACTGATTATCTGTGCAGGTCTCCCCTGTGACGAAATGCCGCTGATCAGCTCTCCTCTCCTCATGCGCTGTCAGTGTGAAGAGAGGAAAGCCGATAACTGGCATTTCCTTGTTTACATGCAATCAGCTGTGATTGGACACAGCTGATCACATAGGAAGAGGAAAAAAATTATTTCATTTTTTTTTTCTTTTTACATACTGTCACCAGTCAGTGTCCTTGATTGCAGCGACATCAGTTATATGAAGATGCTGTCCTGAATTGGTGACAGTATGTAAAAAAAAATGTAACAACAATTTTTGTTTAAATTCTTAATTTTCCAAAAAATTGTGACAAAAAATTACAACTTAAAAAAACTCACAATGCCTCTTACTAAATACCTCGGACTGTCTACTTTCCAAAAAGGGGTGATTTGGGGGATATGTGTGCTATTTTGTGGGCTGTATATACCACAGTTTGTGTACTCTATAACTTTCCTACAGACTAAATAATAAACACTGATTTGGGTTATTTTCAGCAAAGAAATGTAGCAGAATACAGTTTGGCCTAAATTTATGAAGAAAGATTATTTATTTGCAAAATTTTATAACAGAAACGATGAAAAACAGTTTTTTTTAAATAATTTCGTTTTTTTTTTAGCAAAAAATAAAAACACCAGTGGCGATTAAATACCATAAAAAAAGGTGGATTTGTGTGAAAAAAATGATAAAAATCTCATATGGGTAAAGTGTTGCATGACTGCGCAATTGTCATTCAAAGTGCGACAGCACTGAAAGCTGAAAATTGGCCTGGGCAGGAAGGGGGTGAACGTGTATTGAAATGGTTATAAAAATATTGATTTTTATAATGATTACAGAGCTGCATTGTGTCTTTTATATTTGCCTAGAGTTTGACTTTGAAAACACCCCTGTAACTGCTTTGATTATATATAGAGTTGAGCGAACCTCTGGAAGTTCGGGTTCTGCTTGTCCGTCCGAACTTCGGGACAAAGTCCGGGTCCGGACGGAACCCGAACGATCGCACGGACAACGAACCCCATTGAAATCAATGGGGACCCGAACTTTTAGGCACAAAAATGGCTGTAACAAAGTCCTGGAAAGCCCTAGAGGGCTGCAAAAGGAAGTAAAATGGGGGTAAGGGTAGGGCAAGTGCCCTACAAAAAAATGGGGACAGGGAAATAACTTTAAATATTTTTAAAAAAATAAAAACATAAAAAAAGCAAAAATGGAGTTGAATGTGGATCATCTTCAAACTGTGTCTGAAAAGTATTAATTAACGGTAGAAGCCATATAACTGTTCTAAAATCATCTTCAAACTAGGGCAAGTGCCCTACAAATAAATGGGGATAGGGAAAATAAATTAAAATCAAGTAAAAAAACGGGAAGGGGGGTGGATGTGGAGTAGGAAGGGCAAAAAAATGAACTAAAATTAA